>SMSQ01022486.1:32754-67045 GCA_019453375.1 Ctenoplectra terminalis | reverse complement strand
TCGATTTTATAAATAACAGAAGATAGAAATGTCAAAATATACAGAGTGTTTCATACCTTATAAATTGTCTTGTAAATTTCACGCATACATATATTGAAATAATTCCGAACCATATTAATCCTCGAGCAAATACACACCGTGTAATTCTTATTCTAATAATATTAAGTAGTTTGGTTAATTATAATTTACAACGGTTATACGCGATGGAATATTTCTAAAATTTTTCTAACGTAAAGATAATAATAATAGTAATGAATTAAATACAGACATAAATAGAAAAAGTTAAATAAGAGAAATAAATAATAAAACGACGAAGACAAGGAATAAGATGTCAACAATAAGATTTTCTTTTATAAAATACAGTTCAGTGAGTAAATATCTACGATGTAACGAGGGACCAAGAATTAATTGTTGTACAACTTACATTCTGGTTATTTTGCTAGCAAAACGTATACCTTTACTCTTTAATAACAGTTTGAAAATTATATATAATATTTTAAAAACAGATATGTAAAGTTAAATATATATTTCACATATTAACCCTCTATAGCCCGAATTTTGTCTGCTTATTGGAGAAAAAATTACGACTGATTACAGTTTTTCGCTTTGATTTGAAAATGTTTTAACTAATAATTACCGTAGATGGATCGCGGTGTCGCTAAAGTAATACAGTAATCAGATTTAATAGTACAGTGATAACTAAACAAAATTAATTTTTTAAAATATAGATACATCAGTTTGTAACTTTTAAGTCACACGGTCCCATAGAGGGTTAACACTAGAACTACCGGAGTGATTAAAGTGATTGGTTTGTAATTTCTCATATAAATTCTATAAATTCATAATGGCAGATTTTTAGGAACTTCTTACGATTTTCTATGACGAATATAAATAAAGATTTATTTCCCTTGCATTTTATATATTTTTTTAAACACCTATCGTTTTGAATTGTTTGCTGAAAATAAATATAGTTTAATCGTCGGTAATTCTACTGTTAACGTTGTTTAGCTTTCCATACAGTCGCTGTCGAATACGGCTACTTATTTCATTTTTTCACTTTGATTTGAAAATGTTTTAACTAATAATTACCGTAGATCGATCGTGGTGTCGCTACAGTAATACAGTAATAAAACTTAACACTAAACCTACCAACGATTAAGTTATACCTATTTGTATCAAAGAAATTACAATACTAGGTGCTTGAAAAAATACATAATGCTAGAGAAACAAATCTTGAACCATATATTTTACAGAAAATCACAAAAAAATACTCAAAAGTGTACTGTAAATAATTTATTAAATTGAGTAAGGAATTACGAATCGGTCATTTGACCGCTTCGGTAGCTTTAGTGTCAATAGTGCAGTGATAACTAAAGAAAATTAATTTTTTAAAATATAGATACATCAGTTTGTAACTTTTAAGTCACACGGTCCCATAGAGGGTTAAGGACAGTTTACAGTGTCACATTTTCCGCGTTTGTACACATGCTTGTGGGACTTAAAACGGCGTACCAACTACCAGCTCGAGGATTAACAGAACCCTGCTCGTTCTCGCTATCGTTGCAAAGTACTGAACGATCTCGGTATAATTTAAAAATACTCTGGTTGAAATAAAAATTGTAAACTTAAATTAACCGTCACGCTTCGACGCGATAAAAAATTGTTTTGCAATAATGATAAAGATAAATTAGTTTTGCGTAAAATTATTTTTTTGTCACAGCTAATAACCGATGATCAAATTATTGCATCGTGTTTATACATTTCTAGTCACATGCACGAAACACGGAAGAGAAAAACGCAATCAGATAACCACAAAATATCTATTTATGACAAAGTTTTAATAGCTGAATAGATATGAATGTACCAAACTGATGAACGATTTCTGCTGCAGGTTATAATACGTTTAATACGAAATAATGCTAAAATATGATATCGCAAAGTTTATATTAAATTTTCCCGCAAGCGACTAATTTACGACTCGTGAAACACCCTGTATACATATAAAGATCAATTGTACTCGATCGTAATTATAATTGATCGCCAACATTTTTATACAAGCCGAATATGATTAAAATATGGTAGAAAACAATCCGGAATAACAATTTCTTAAATATATTCTCTTTCATGTGTCAAAATTTATCCGAAATTGTTGCCCGAACTATTTTATAAGCTATTAAACGATGTTCAATTTCAGATTTGCCGTTGATCAGTCCGTACGCACGAAATTAATTATTAATCTCGTGAAACGATTATTATTCTCGTCGCGTATGCCACAACTATGTTCCAACATGTGGATAAATAAAAAGTAGAAATACTGCAAAGCACCGTAAAAAATGAATGATAGACATACATCGATCGGTATCAAAGTTGTCATTGGATTTTACATAAAAGCATATTAATATAGTTGAACGAATGAAAAATATCGCTACTGATTAGGTTCGTGTTTGAAAATGATATTTCACACTGGTAAGAATCTCTGGATGATATACAATCGTCAAGCGTACGTTTCGCTTATATTTGTCTAAAAGCTTCGCGTTTAACATAACATTTGCCAGATATTAATTTAAAAAGAAATACGATCTTTGGAAATACTGAAAATATCAAAGGCATACACGTTTACAGAATACAGATTTGTGAAGAAAGCTCGAGATAACAAAAGCGATATCACGATCAGAGACGATCGAGCATCCTTACTCTCAGTCATCCGAATAACCGTGCAAAACATCGTCTTAAAAAATCAACAAGCCGCGCGACTATAAAAATCCATTTAGTTAGTTAATTATTTGAAAATTGGAAGTTCTATTTCGGTGAAAGCGAATGCCAAGTCTTGAGTAGCTTCGCACACATGAATCGTATGCCCATACAGACTTAAACGATTAAATTTCTGGATACGGTCGATGATAGTTTGTCGGCTACGTTGAATGAACAGAGGATATGCAATGTTTTCGTTTCTTTTTTTCTTTTTTTTCTTTTTTTTCTTTTTTTCTTTTTTTCTTTTTTTTGTGCAATGTTCCCACAATAACCATCGTTAAAGTATATATCTGTATTTGTTTCATTTGCCCTACGAAGAAAAGCTGTTGGTTCGCTTTCCTTCCTGTCGAAGACGCGTAGCGGTGAAACCGCGCTTAGATCTACACAAAAATGCGAGTTACATGATATCTACATGTTGCGGCTCGCCTTTTGAACAATTTCGATTATCCTGATAAAATGCATCGGCGCATCGTAGTCGCATACGTGATGCGATCCCACTTATGCAATAAAAACGAATATAAAACTATTTGTAAAAGATCGCAAGAACGATGTGTGATGCATCTACGTGCGCCGCATTTCATTCATTCTACGATCGTTTTATTTAGGCTCGATCACCACCGATAAAATAGGATATAAAGGTAAAACGTGTACTCTTCTGTTTCTCTTCTTTCAACATACGGCGCACGATGATGCTCACATACTTTTCCATCTACGTGCACACGTAGGTAATACTAATACGATTTCTTATGGATGTATAGTTCGTATTTAATTGATCGATATAGATAAAATAATAAATATAAAATATATTAAATCGCCGTAAAAGGATTTTGAAAAATGAAAAAATGTTTTGGTATTACATAAGTTTTTTTTTTTTTTTCTTTTTTTTTCTTTCTTTAAACGTGTTCCTTATCGTTTTGCATTTTTCAATTATTATTATTTTTTTTTTTTTCTTTTTCAACGTCTTGCCATTATTATTTTCGCATCGCACACACGCATACACAGACAGGAACAATCACGGGCGCTCTCCCCTTCCCCTATCTATACTACATATAATATTTCGTTCTATCGGAAATAACTTAGTATCTATATCCAATATATTAGATATTAAATAATAATCGTATCATCAATATATTAATTTTAAATAATATAATTTCTAACAAAACACCCGCCACTCAACAAATAATCAAAAATATACGTCGACGATATTCTTATTTGGAATTTCAGTAAAAATAATTACGTTTCTAAGATTTCTACTCATTATTATAAACTCTTGTGTAATATAATTATATTATTGGCTAACGTAAGGTTTCTCGTAATTCACAAATACATTTTTGGCATACTACGATGCGATACACTGACTATGCGCTAATGAATAATATATGACTCGAAATGATAAAGATACAAGGGATTATTATACAATCACATGCATCCCTAATAAAATAGAGATTGTGATTTTAAAGAAGTTAAATAAAGCAATAATAATCGTAAGAAATGTACAAATACGTGACGGGTTAGAACATAAATATTCTTAAAGAAATCAATTTTCTTGATTAAGGAGTCACGGTAAGAAAAATATAATTTCAATAAACAAGAATAAAAAAAAGGGAGGGGGGGGGGACAAAATGACAAAATACAGCTTTCTCCCATGCAATAATCAAATGTAAATTATCATTATAAATAGTTCTAATCACGTTTTCTTTTTTAAATAATGATTCTACGTACTCGGTAAGACTTTCCTTCATTTAAAAGCATAAAAAAACAAATAAATAAATATTTATAAATTTACAATGAAAACAATTATTGAATATTCTGTGTGATATGGCAGTTCGAAAAATTTTAATCAGAATATTATAATTTTTATGAAAGTTCTTTTTAACTGTTCGAGTACGCGAAGCTTACTGTTTCAGTGAAATTTTAATCAGATCAATTCCATTTCGCGACACTCCGTTATCAACGATCGTTATTAAAAATGAAACTTATATTATTTCTGTGTATTAAAATAATGCATGTGCATGGATCTCATGAACCATCGCAAGACAATGGAAGTGTTCTTTCATACTAGAACTTAATTCTCCTGCTCGCTTTCGCCTTTCGTCTTATTCATAGAACACAGTGCATACGTTACTATTTTCACTAGATGGTCAAATACCCCAGGCGTTTGATTTCTACCTTTGAAACTGCTCGAAGGTCCCCTCCAAGAAAGACGCCATAATAATACATAGCATATACGTATTTGTATTCCCAATGTGAAAAATATTCATTTAAGTGTTGTAAATACTATCTCACAAAAAATATGACTCTCTCTATAAAATTGTCAAATTCTATTATCTCCCTAAAAACGTGTTCCATTCGCGATAAAACAACCCGTATTGATGAAACAGTGATCGCACATACCGCTTTTTAATGATACACGAGTATCAGACTCATATCAAATGGTATTATCATTGTCAAGTTATTTGCCAACATTGCAAACTCTTGACTATTCATTTAGACACGCCACTCTTTGTGCTATATAATGAATTCTATACATTTTTTTATGCTATTCTCATCGCATCGATTTAGAAATACGAACATCGAAACGTTTATTACCAGAATTAATAAATAATTCAAGACTTTTATCGCATCGCACGTTAGAAACGTAGAAAATGGATAAAGCAGCGATATTTACCTTACAAGATTATTAGTTTAAAACAGTGTTACTCGGTTTTTTTTTTTTATTTTTTTTTATATTAGTGAATTAAATAATTCGATTTTTTGCTTTATTACATCCTACGAATCTAGTGTTTTTCGTTTTCTTTGATAAACGTAAAACTTTATATGTAATGAAATGTATCTTCCAAATAACCGTTGCATAAAATAGATATACAAGTAGAAAATTCTATGATTGCTCTATAACCATTCATCGTAAAAAAAATGGATCTATACCTATAAAGTGTTCCTATATATGTGAAGCTTAAAAAATCATCAAAAATATTAATAAAACTTCATTCACATTTAAAATCAAAATAACTTGATTAATATATAGTTACGCTTGAAGGGAGACCTACGTCCAGTTTCAATTTATGCAGCAAACATTGTGCATTCCATTGGTTCCTGATCAAAGCGCTTTATAAAAAGTCGAGTCATCCAGGATTCTTAACAAGTTTTTTACCACGATAATCATAAACGCGTCGACAGAAAAGAACCATATCCGACGGCACTGGTATCGGAGGCTGTCGATTTTCTCTTGGATATAATTGATCTCCCGGTGGAACTATTAAACCGGGACTCTCTAATCCCTCTTCAATTCTTCGTAAATTTTTACGATATCTGTAAATTATATTAACGTTTACACTATTATGGCATTTAATATTTCAGATCAAGTACTTCTTTTCATTTAAAACATTTAACTGATACACTAAAACAGATATTCATTACGTTGTGACATTCGTAATAGAAATAGATTCTGTTTTTATATTCTTATACTGTCGTTTCATTTAAAAGTAATTTTCAATCATCATTAAATATTAAAATTTAAGCATTTCAATTTTGTTTTAAATATTAAATGATAACAATATAATATTAATGAAAAATGAAATATTATGAACACATTATATTGTACGTAATAATAATTAACAGATCAGAAATATTAACTCACCGACAATATTCATTGAATGTCAAAATATAACATTTATCTTCTATACAAGCAACACTATTAGCATCTCGATGCCGCGAAGCGAAAACTTCATCTTCGGTATCATACTGAGTTCTACCTTGCTCGGTATGTTCAGGTCTATAGTACCATAACAAAGAAAACATCATTTCACCTGCAAAAAAAAAGAAAAAATTCATAATTATATCATTCTAGTTTACTTTGCTATTCTAAAAAAATTACATTACAAACTAACCATCATCTGGATTTTCCCATAAGGCGGCAATTTTTGCTACGAATGGTAAATCCGCTTTTCGCGGGCCACTTTTTAGTAAAACGCAATCACGAGGTCTTAGAACATCACCACTTTCGTGTTTCATGCTCACGTAACATCGACGTATAGCCGATTCTTCGTTCTATAAAAAATAACAAAATAAATATGGCTGTTTAATAGGTCTCTACACAGAGAGAAAATCATTTAGTTAAATATTTACCGTTAAATAAACTTTGGCTTCAAATGGATCGCCTTCCCAACTCCACCCATTGCTCCACTTGGGTTTTAAAAATGTTTTTCTGGTTAATATCAGATTCTCACTTCCTATTAAACAATCTTCAATTTTGGAGCCAGATTTTTTAACAGGCGGCTTTTTCGTACTTTTTCGTTTCTTTTTTATTAATGCTGGCTTCTTGATAGATTCATGAATATCATATACCTTAGACTTTGTTGTACCCTCATGCTTTTTGCTATTATCTTTTGTCTTTGCTTCGTGCGCTTTAGATTTACCTTTCCCTTTATGCCTATTTTTCTCGTGTGTTCTTGATTTTGTTCGTATTTCTGTTTTACTTTTAGATTGACCACTCTTTGTAAGCACTTTTGACATTTTCTCCGATGCCAATTCTTTTACCAAATCAACTTTTTTGGCTACCTTTTTCACTGCTGCTAATAAGTTTACCTCTTTCTTTGCTTTCTCTGACTTTTCAATATTCTTATTCTTACGATCTCTTTTTTGTGTCATCTGTAAACTTTGTTGAATAACATTATTAATAGTTTCCATAATAGAATTATCACTGGCAGCATGTTTTAAACAATTTGGGATATTGTTACTTGTACTTTGTTTAGAAGTCTTTGACTTCTTCATTGCATTTTCAGAACAATTTGAATTTTCTACCTTACGTTTTTGATTTTGATTATCTTTTTTAGGTTGTTTCTTCTTTAAAACACCATCATCACCGTTACCGTCGCTCTTTTTTATAAGCGATAAGATTGGTATAGAAATTTTTGATGAAAAATCACTGTTATTCAAATCTTGCGAAGAGCCAACAGAAAGTGTCCTTTTGCTTACTTTTCTCTTTTTCCTACTATCAGACAAGCTATCCAATGATAACTTTCTTTTTGATACTTTTTGGCATTTCGGTTGTTCTTCCTCTGTTTCTGGTTTTTCAACACTTTCTTTATCCACGGTTTCTTCAATGGTTTCTTCTTGTACAGTTGGCTCATAGTCCGGTTTTTTCCAATTTTCACTATCAATAGCAACAACATCACTCAACTCTTCCTTAACATCTGGATCTGCATCCAATTTATCATCAAGTAATATTCCCGAGTCTTTATCAATTTCCAGAATGGCCATTTGACCCTCCTTCATACATTGTTCACATTTCATGATATCGCACTTGTAATCTGATTCACACTTAACATTACAGTTTGCAACACAGGACAAATTATCGCCTATTTCCACACTGCATGATTCACATTTTACATTATTATTTTCCAATTTAAAATTGTGAAATTTGCTACTTGGACAGGTTGTCACTGCTAACTTTTCTGAAGGAGAAAGAGTTTCCATTTTGACTTCACAGGTTGATGTACAAGCATGTTTCTGACACCCACATTTTTGTAACTTGTCTTCTGAACAATTTTTTTCATCCTAAAGAAGTTACAGATAAAAACTATAAATACAGAATATAAATTTATCTTTTACAAATTCATAAATTGTTAAATATTGGTTTCAAATTAGTCAGTTATAAATTGTTAGAATTGATTAACCCTTTGCACTTGAGAGATAACTATCGCTCACAACATACTTTGTTGCAACAACTCAGGCGGTGACTCACGGTCACCATTCGGTTAGACGTATGTTCACAGACAGATATTATACAAGTTATATCTTAGCGCAAGAATTACAGAAACAGAAATGTCGTTTGACCGGGACGATCATAACAAATAGAAAGAATTTACCAAATCTTATAAAAAAACCAAAATTTTGTAACAAATCTACAGTAGCATACCGGAAAGGCGATACCTTAATTTTAGCATGGAAAAACAAGAGGATCGTAACATGTCTAATCAATTGGGATAATGTAGGATTGATTCCTCTAAAAAGAATTTTACAAGGTGGTGTAGAAGTTAATGTGAAAAAACCCAATGTTATAATAAACTATATAAAATATATGGGTGGCGACCAATATGCTTCAACATACAGTTTCTTAAGGAAATCCTTGAAACGGTGGCGAAAACTATTTTTTTTGGCCTAGAAATATGTTTAATCGATTCATATATTCTGTATAAAACAGTAAAAAAACAGAGAAAAGAACATCCCATTAGTCATCTGCGATACGTGAAAACCATTGTTGAGGAATTGAGTGGAGATTTTCGCTAGACTCGTGACTGAACTTCTACTTCAACCTTCTGTTTCAAAGATATCTATTTCAATGGAAAACTGCGTGTCATTTTAACAGGAAATAGGAAGGATTGCAGGGTCTGCTCTCGACGAAATAAGTCCGGCAAAAGACAAGTCGGGGATACATCTCGGCAATTGCTTTATAAAATATCATACTAAACAACGATACAGAGACTAATATTTAAAAAATTTTCTTCTTAAACATGTAATAACAGATAAAATGTTAAAATATAAAAGTTTTATACATTGTATGTGTAATCATTCTAAGTTAGAGGTAAGCAATTCATCAAGCATGCCGCGAAACGTCTCGAGTTACTGGTTCGCCCGAGCGAAAAAGACCTCGAATGCAAAGGGTTAATATAATTATCATAATTTTTGTATTCATTGCATATTAATTACTAACACGGATATAATAATAGAACCAAATTAAAAATATTTTTAATCTATTAATATCTATGTTAATTTGTAGTAAGCACATAAGATTGTAGCCAATTCATTATTAAAAGATTAATCATGGTATCCAATTCTTGTACGTTCACCTTAATACTTAAAGTATAATAATTTCAACAACAATAAATAAGTGATTAACGAACTGCTAGAAGAACATGATAAAATTGATAGGATAGCATGATGTAACTTAACCCACTTGCATCACGACTTAAATTCCAGGGACTCTCACTTATCACCGAAGCCTAGACGATTGATCCTGTGTAATTCATCGGATCATTTATAACTCGTCCCGATTTAAATATTTCCTATTCTTTGTTAATACTAACTAATTGTGATGATGTATCAGAGTACAAAGAATAATATATATCGATAAATATAAAATTCTTAATGCAAATAGTTTTATTCAATGCTACGGTATGATGTCGGCGGTTTATTCCGCGTTTGGTGATACAGAGAAGATATTGCACGAGGAATATTCCGTTTCGTGATGCAAATGGGTTAACATATAAAGTACTTCGAAATACAACACAAACCTTATTCTTACAATCCGAATTTTGCGGGCGATTATGTCCACCGACTAGATTATGAGACGGAGGGACTAAGGATTGGTTCTGATTCAGGTTGCGATGAGTGTTAAGTTGGACGCGATCCGTATCCCAGGCATTGGCACCATGAGGCGGCGCTAGCCCGGCTAGCCCCCTCGCCGGCGAGGGCGGACCTACCAAAGCACTGGGCGGCAATGACAGACCGGGCCCCGATACCACTGGCGCTCCCTTACCATTACCAATAAGGGGCCCAGTATCCACGTTTTTTGGACAAGACTGCATCGGGCATGGGCAACCCTGGAAGGCTGCATCTGAAATAAGTTATCATTATTATTAACTTAAATTATCAACTTAAATTATTAACTTAAATTATTAACTTAAATTATTAACTTATATCTGATTCCCTAGTATCACTTTTACCATGTCAATTTTACTTTTAACACTTTGCCGACCGCACGCGCCACAGGGAACTGTTCGGTTTCCACCGCTCTTGGGAAAGCCTAAGGAGCCTTCAAAATTAGTTGATTTTATTATATGTTGTCGTCCACAGTAGCAGTCCGTCAGCAATTACGAAAAACTCCAGGTCAAGGTAGTTAACAATGACAGAAAACGAGAAACGCGTTGCTACAGTCAAAATGGGAAATCTCCCCGATCGGTTGGCAAAGTGTTAATATTTTTTGTCCTCCCTCTTTTTTTTTAATAACGAGAGCACCGTTTTTAAACTCTTACCATAACTTAATAACGATTTGTTCAATAGTAGATCAACTATGATTATTAACAACATGATTTGTAAGTGAGTAAATAAAACAAGTTAGTTCAACAGTGGGACTGTTTTATGCAAATGGTATTGATTTAATGTTAAGTAACTAGTTATGATACTTACGATCTACAAAAGGTCTTCCCTGAGAATGCAGGTAAGCCGGATTGGGTGGAGGGGGTGGAGGTGGTGGAGGAGGAGGATATGCTCCATAATAAGGAGGCAAGGGGTATTCACCGGGTGGTGGTGGAGGTGGTTGATAATCAACAACTGCTGGACCTCCTGCTGTAGCACCACTACCAGGACCGCCGCCTCCACCAGATTCCTGATATCCATAATACTGCCTGAAAAAGTACCTTTTTTTTACAGTACACGATCAAAATTAAAATTCTTCGTTACTATAATTTTGTTAAGATTATAGAAAGTAACGTTGTAAATATACTTTACCTTCTATAAGTTGGTGCATATTTATAATAAGGCGGTGGATGAGCGTGTGAATGAGAATATGTTGGTGGATAACATAAATCTGGATACTGTGGTGGTGTGCCATAGTACTGAGGACAATATGCCCTATAAAATCCACCTCCTAAAAAAAAAAAAAAATTAAATATTTATACATTAATTAATACACAATCCAAAATCATTTAAATTTATTTCAGATAGCTTATAGCATAAATTTAGACTTTTAAGCACGCTATTGCAAAATATTTTTGATCGTACTTCATTAAAATTAAAAATGTTCGTGTTATTGGACCATAATATATGAAAAGTGTCTGTTTAAACGCTTTTTGTTTTTTAAGTACATTGTATTTAAAAATTTGAACGTTGATTCATCCTTCTTTGTTTCACGTATCTTTAGTTTGAAATGATATTGAGTGATATGAATTCAGTATTTCCCTAAGACAATCGCATGAATTAAAATACGAGATATTACCTTAGTCATAATATTCACCTTATTTATTTCTTTCGATTATCAGACTTTTCCTGACACCTCCAAACAGTTTTTAAAAGATAAAATATTTCTAAACCAAGAAGCAACAGAAAATGCATTCTCTGATTATATAAAATCCAAAAGCCAAACATTTTATGAAAATAAGATTAATAGTATTGTAACTTGTTCACGTATATAGAGAAATCCTGTACAAAACTGTGTACCAGGTAAAACCGTGCACAATATTTATTTCTATTACAATAGAACCTCGGTAACTCGAACTTCTACAATTCAAAAACATCTAAAATACTACAATTTCGTTTATTATCTTTCGCTCTACCGTGAAAATTGAAATATAAATTTGGTTCAACTCAAATTATTTTCCACCCATTTAGGTGTGTTACTTTACCTCTGTAATTCGAATTCAGAAAAGCTCGACCTCTGCGAAATTTACCACCATAAGTAAAAAAGTTTACAGAGAAAATAAAATTATAGATTTTGTTTAATCATAACCCGTAATAGCAATTTATTTTTTGTTTAAAATTCGTCTTTTTATTGTTCATACATATTGTACGTATGCGTATAGGTATATAATAAATAATTGAGCTCTAAAAACAGTGATGTATCATCAATAGTGCAAATGGTGCAACTAGATAAAGAACCATGGACTTATTAAGAAAGAGAAAATAATTATTTATTTTTTCCATAGTTGTAATTATTTTTTAACCCTTTGAACTAAATGACGAGTGTAACTCGTCATGGTAATTTCAGGACGAAATGAATAATGACGAGTTCCATTCGTCATGACAATCGAATTACTTTATACTACGGTTAAATTGCATAGATTTCTTTATTTTGCAATAGTTAACACGTTGACTGTCACGGTGATCATACGTGACCAGAGATTGTTTCTCCTGTAGCGTCACGGTGGTCATCGGTGACCAGAGTGGTTCAAATGTTTTTAATTATAAATGTTGGATAAGATAAAAATGTTTAAGATAAAAATGAGTGTCACTGTTCTTAGGTATGTCTTTGAATAGACAAAATAATAGGACTGCCAGATGTGTCCTGTAAAAATCAGAAAGTCTGGGCGCTTGAAAATATAACCGTCTCCAGGACGACAGTTTTCCCTTTTTCTAAAAGTGTCTAAAAGTTAAATTTGTTTTTCTTTAAGCCTTTATAATTATTTGGAAAATATTAACCCTTGTATAAAGCCTCCCTAAGTCAAATTTCCGGTTCTTAAACGTCTTTTACTTGAAAACATCGATAAGATGAAACCTCCATAGCAGGGAGATTTTTTAACGCTTCCTGTAAGATTTAAGTTACCGAGATTCGATTGTGCTAACATAATACTAAATTTACGGAACCCGTCAATTTGACAAATTTCAAATTTTATGCTTAAATGCAAAAAGTTTACGTACAGAAAATGCACACTTAAAATGTAACTTAACCATCTACAGCCCGAATTTTGTCTGCTTATTGGAGAAAAAAATACGATTGATTACAGTTTTGCACTTTGATTTGAAAATGTTTAAACTAATAATTACTGTAGATGGATCGTGCTGTCGCTACAGTAATACAGTAATCAAATTTAATAGTGCAGTGATAATTAAACAAAATTAATTTTTTCAAATACAGATACATCAGTTTGTAACTTTTAAGTCACACGGTCCCATAGAGGGTTAATGGAAAAAATGTACTAAGCAAATCTCTGATAATAAACATCTATGGATTTTAAGTGAAATAAACTAATATTATTACAAAAAAAAGTCCTTTTTAATATATCCGGTTAAAATTATTTAATTGGTAATCCTATCTAGTGTTAAGAAACTTTGCGATTATTTGCCAATTGTTTTTTGTTATATTGAAGTGTTCGTCAGCAGAAATGTGTTTCGAAATATACTCTCGTCCATAAGTCATCGGACATTTAACAAATTTAAAATAAAGGAAATGTTATAGTTGTAAAATGAACCTACTATTTATTATTTGTTTATGTTATCGAAAACCTACAATTATACTGTCGTTTTAAGATTTTACTATAAGTGTACTTAAAAAAGTTACAAGTATTCGGTGATTTTCGGACGGGAGTGTACGTGCACCTCAGAAATTATCGAACTTATTTTGTTTTTAAGCGCTTTTTATACGTTGGTAATAAGTAAATAAGTTACATGAAGAAATGTGTTAACAATCTCTGTTTACATTATATTTCGAAAATCGTTGCCAGTCATTTCCTTCAAATATTTAGTCGTTACCAAAACTTCATTTGCATACATTTTTAGACACAACCGTTCGGGGTAAAATTGACATATGTACAATTGTACCACAAACGACAGATTATAAAGTAACGTTTAATTTTTGTTTAAAGACATCGATAAGATATTGTGCAGTTATAAAAGAAAAACTACCAAACAAGACTGAAACTTTTAAAATATAAAAAAAAGTTATTATTAATGTAATTTTAAATATTGGAAGATCGCTTTCCTAAATGTACAGCAGATCAAGGTTTATAATATCACTGTTGTTAATTTCGAGCAGGAGCAATATCGCATAGTTATGGTGATCATAAGTCATTTATTTAAAAGGACAGTCCTTTATTTCATTGCCCTGTTCTTTAAATTTATTTTTTTCTTTTTAAACTTCGTCTTTTATTTTGTAAATAATAAAATAATAAAATTATATCACCAGTTAAAAAATCAAAGAATGGCGACAAAATGATGAATCTTGCCAACATATGATTTGAAATTTTTAGCACTAAAACTACCAACGATTAAAGTATCCTTATTTGTGTTAAAGAAATTACAAGAATAGAGATTTGAAGAAAATACATAATGTAATAGAAACAAATCATATATTTTACAGAAAATTAAAGAAAATACTTAAAAATGCATCATTAGAAATTTATAGAATTTTTATAAAAAATTAGGAACCGATCATTTGACCGTTTTGGTAGTTTTAGTGTTAAATACTTGGCACATAAAAACGTATCTTTTAAAAACATTTTTAAAATCATTGAATTTTGCTTGTGTCTCTCTGAAGCTACAGCCTCCACTCAACAAGTACCTATTGTTTATTAATGAACAATACGTGGAGCACTGTAGAAACCCAATTAAAGATTGAAGCATTAAAAGCATGCATTTGTACCAAATACAACTTTGATATGAATTTTATACAGTTTTATGAATTTTTAAAACACGAACCTCCCACTGCAATACATGCCAACATCCTCTGACACATACTGATTTCCTGTAAAAAAAACTGAAGCCTCGCGAAATTAGAGCAAACTCTACAAATCACTAAAGGAGTCCTTTCGTAATACCAAAAATGTCGAGAACCTCAAATTCATCCTAAGCAATAAACACCTCTACAATTATATTTAAGTATCGTCAACCAACAGAACGTTGCTAATTATTCAGTAGTCGATACGACATTAATTCTTTAAATGACAAACAAATGAAAAAAAAAGAAAATAATGTAAATCTAGAACCATACGTATACCATTTTATACAGGGTTTCTCCACCTCGATTAAAGTGATATATGTTTTGATGAATAAAGTTACATTAATTTAAAGTATAAGTATATTTTTTTTCAATTCCAGAAAACACATATTTCATTGTATATTAACCCTTTGCACTCGGCTGGCGCCGCTATGGCAACATGCATAATTTTCTTTAGAGATTATATTTTTAATTAGATTATATATTTTCATCATTTCAAACACTTCTTTTATCTAAAAATAAAAGTAAATTAACCAAATAAATAAGAAATTGTAAACATTTATAATTTCCTTTTTTCCTTTCCAAAAGAACACTTTAAGTTTTCGCAATAGCCCATTCAAACTTAAAAAAGTCTTCGAGTGCAAAGGGTTAAAACCTAATAATTCTATACTACAGAATATGTCAAACATCGAAGTACAACCAGACAAAAAGTGACTCCTCGTGCATAAGTAGATAAAAAAATATGAAATGAATTTTTTTTTGTACAAGACTCTGCCGAATCGCACAGCGTCACCACTGCGAGATCGCAACGAGATTGTATCGCTCGCGTGCATCGGGCTTAGTCTGTTTAGAAACAAGTATTATTCCCACGTTGCCTTATCATTTCTTGATATCGTTCTTGCATACTCATGCATCGCCATTTTAACTCTTGGGAAATATCGCTCCAAAGCCATCAATGGCACAAGTTAGATGAAACATACATATTATATGAAATTGAGATCCAAACTCAATATTGGTTGGTCAAGGGTCAAGTTGTTGTTTGATCTGAGAAAGCCACGGGTATTTTGTGTCGTATGAGCGCGGAGATTGTCTTGCATAAGCAAGAATCCTTGTTCAATTCTGTCATGCATTAATGGTACCTGTGAACCTAAAACATCCTCCACGTGACATGTTTAATTTAGTTCTAGATATGGCATTACAGTAAATACTCGTTAAATGTTCGAAAGGATCTACACGCGAAGTGTTCGCGAGTTATCCCCACCACTGAGGGGTTCCCCGCTGAAGCAAGCATGGGAGAAATATGACACCGCAAGGCTTCCCTTTGAAAATCTCTAATCGTATTCGTATCGGTGAGATAACACTAATGCAGCGATGAAACTTTTTTATTTTTCATTTCATTTTCGTGACAATTTCATTCACATATCGATGAGCTTTTCCTGATTAAAATGAGACCAAACACGAAATTGTTACGATATTTTTAATTAATCTGAATAATCTTGAAATAATTTACTTTCTGTGAATGCATAGAAAGAAACAGCGAGGAAAGAGGAACATTTACAAGCCTAATCATCGTAACCAATTGTCATAACAATATCGTGTTTGGTCTCATTTTAATCAGCAAGATTTCACCAATATGTTGGTGAAATTTTTATTAAAAAAAAAATTAAAATTAAAAATGTTTGTTCGATGCATTGGTATTGTGGGAATGGTAAGTCTGAGGTGGGAATGTTTAATCTGGAGTGATAGAGGTGTGAATAAAGACTGTTTGGGACAGTGTAATCGAAGTGCGAGAGACGAGTGTTTAGGCCGAGCGATAGATGTGCGAGAGACGAGTATTTGGGCCGAGCGATAGACGTGCGAGAAAAGAGTATTTGGACCGAGTGACAGGGAATATCGTGTGACTGAGGAGTTTCTGGGAATGCCTGAGCAGAGTGAAAGAGATTGAGAAATAGAAGAAGAGAGAATCAGGGAATAAATGGATGGAGAAAATGTGCTTGAGGGGTTAGTCAGAGTTTAGTCAAGAAGAGGCAGAGAAGGGTCGAGAGTCAAGAGTCGAGTAAAGAGAATTAGAGAGCGAGCATTGTAATATTGAGTATAGTTATTAGCCAATAAATAGTTATTGTTCATCAGACAGTGTCCATTGTAGAGTCTTTATTGAAACACCCGCCGGCAACCTAAAATCCCTACAGTATTGTCTCACCGATATGTAAGCATTTAATCTTTACGACCACCTCGACTCTTAGTCTCTGTTTCTTCTTCATCAAACTGTCTTTTTCTACGTTCGTCGACGTCGGCAGGATACAAACGGTTCGCAGAAGCGAGTCTCCTGTCCGCTAAATGTTCCTCGCTGTTCCCAAATTCTGAACACTTATCGAGTCTTTACTGTACCACCAATTCTGTGCAGTAGAAAAGTTGTATTTTCCAAATCTTCTGTGATACTGAATGTATTGTGAGACAATTTTTGATGATACTTTGACAATTTTTGATGATATCCCCTAAAAGTTAAAGTGACGATGCAGCAATATGTGAGAGTGAAGTCAAGAAGTGATAAGGCAACATTGGAAGCAATACTTATTTCTAAACAAATTAAACGTAGGGGAAGATGGGAAAATTGCGAACGCGGAATAAATTGGATTTTCTTCCATCATATTTCTCTTTTATGCTTAACCGCTTGCCATACTTTGACGAGGGTGACTCGTGATCACAATTTCAGGCCAAACATGGATATCACGAGTGAGACTCGTGGTCACAGTTTCGGGTCAAACATAAATATCGCGAGTGAGACTCGTGGTCACAATTTCGACTCAAACATGAATGTTACGAGTGAGACTCGTGGTGTCAAATTCCTAATCTGATGGATTATTGTACGATTTTTCCTCACGATGTTATAAGAATTCAAATAAATCCAAAATAATTTTTCTTTTATTATCAATTCTGTAAATGCCCTCGCGTGCAAAATTAATGGAGTATGAAATTTTGACCGAAAAATTATCAATCTTTGAACCACTGTACTTTCGTAAGAGAAATCGTACGAAAATCTATCTTCGCACATTTTGAAGTGTGAAGTCTATACTTTTACAATCCTAAAGTTTATTTTTGCTACGATCGTTTGTTGTTACAGAACAAAGCGAAAAACTGAAAGCGAAAATTGCTTTCTCTTTTTAAATTTCACAAATTTGAACGACTCTGCGGAGTTCAAAAGAGTTGTTTCGCAGTTCGTTTTACAATGGTTTACAGAGGGAAGTTTCCCGATACAATGGCCCCTGAAAAGTTGATGTACACTCTCGTCCATAAATCATCGGGTACTTAACAAATTTAAAATAAAGGAAAGCGATGTTATAGTTGTAAAATGATTATAGATTAGGTTAGTATAATGGTATTAGGTTACTATAAATGGTTTTTCTTGAATTATTATTATTATTGAATTATCTGCACACAGTTTTCATACACATCTTCATCTTCATCTCCATATGCAATTATATAATTCTGTGGATTATAATACAATTTTTTATTTCCTAGGTTTTTTAAATATAATATACGGTAAATTTAATTTGCAAAAGGGTGAATTTAATTTGCAGAAGGGTGAATTTCATTTGCAAAAGGGTGAATTTAATTTGAAAAACCCATAGAGGTGCGAAAGAGGTGTTTGAAACAGTATGATAGATATGAGAATGAAGAGTGTTTGGGGACAGTGCGATTGAGGTGTAAAAGAAGAGTGTTGGGGACAGTGCGATTGAGGTGTGAAAGAAGAGTGTTTGGAACAGTGCGATAGATGTGAGAATGAAGAGTACTTGGGACTGAGCAATAGAGGTACGAAAGAAGAGTGTTTGGAATAGTACGATAAATGTAAGAATAAACAGTGTTTGAGGACAGTGCGATAGAGGTGTGAAAGAAGAGTGTTTGGAAGAACACGATAGATGTGAGAATGAAGAGTACTTGGGACCGAGCAATAGAGGTACGAAAGAAGAGTGTTTGGACCGGATGATCGAGATCACCGTGTAACCGAAGATTTTCCGAGAATGCCTGGACAGAGTGAAAGAGATTGAGGAATGAAAAGTGAGACAATGTTTGAATATATTGTAGGAATGGAATCGTGAGTTAGGAATGAATGCTTAGTCTAGAGCAATAGATGTGTGAATGAAGAGTACTTGGGTCTGAGCAATAGAGGTGCGAAGGAAGAGTGTTTGGAACAGTGCTATAGATGTGAGAATAAAGAATGTTTAAAGATAGATGATAGAGGTGCGAAGGAAGAGTGTTTGGAACAGTGCGATAGATGTGAGAATAAAGAATGTTTAAAGACAGAGCGATAGAGGTGTGAAAGAAGAGTGTTTGAATCGAGTGAACGAGATCACCGTGTGACCGAAGATTTTCGGAAAATGCCTGGACAGAGTAAGAGAAATTAAGAAATAAAAAGAGGAAGAATGTTAAAATATATGGGTAGGGAAAATGTGCGTGCAAGAGAGTTTAAAAATGAGAGTTGAGGATGAACAGTCGAGAATAGAGAGTCAGAGAGTGCGCTTAGAAGAGAATACATAGAGAGTGCGTGAGAGATAGAATTAAAGAGTACAACATTCGCATTAATGACTTTGTTATATTTTATAGTTGAGTAAACTTTACTTGTACCAACCCAACATTCCTACAATATGATTGGAGAAAATGCGCGTGCGAGGCAGTTGAATATTGAGAATCTGAGATAGAGAGCCTAAAAGAGAATCGAGAGAGTGAGAGACCTTGGAGTTAAAGATATACAATTAGAGAGGATAGCTAATGTAAGAGATATTATTTTGGTATTAAAGAAATTTTATATTTTACATCCAGAGTTCCACCAAAGTATTTTGTCCGTTGTAACCTAATACTCCTACACTACTATTTATTATTTACTTATGTTATAGAAAACATATAATTATACTGTTGTTTTAAGATTTCACTGTAAATCTACTTCAATGAACACTTTGTTCAAACCTTACAAGTATTCGGTGACTTACGAACGGGAGTGTACGACTTTTCGTCGTCGTTTTATTGCACAGCGAATGAAAAGCGGGCCGCCGGCATTGAAATCACCCAAGGTACACTAGGAGGAGGTTCCACGACCGGACTTGTACCTCAAGTCTGTGTGTTTATGTGTAGCGCATATCTAATGCGTGTGCAGTGCATGGTTAGTATTTTCAAAAACGAGTATTACATATATACCCCTTCGTTGGTGTGTTACATTTTGACAATAGCCGTACATATTGCTTTATTGCCTCATTAAATGTTGAAGGGACTCCGTAAAGTAGTTTGAATTTGAGAAACTTAAAAAGAGAAAGCAACTTCAGTTTTTGCTTTGTTCTACAATAAAAACGATCATAGAAGAAATTAACTTTAGGATTGTGAAAGTAGAGGCTTCACGGTTCAAATCTGCGAAGATATTCACGAAGGTACAGCGGTTCAAAGGTTGATAATTTTTCGGTCAAAATGTAGTGCTCCTTTAACCCTTTGCACTCCTAAACTTTATTAAGTTCCACAAGACTGTTGCGATAACAGTCTCGTATTTGTATTTTTTTTTAAAGAAAAAGAGAAAATTATAAATGTTTAAAATACTTTAATGAAAACAAAATTTTTTAATTAACGAAAATAAAGATCTAACTGAAAACATAACTATTGGAGAAAATTACCGTCGCCATAGCGGCGCCAGTGGAGCGCAAAGGGTTAATTTTGCACGCAAGTGTACAAGTATTTTAATAATTTGATACTTTTTTTTTTTAATTCTTAATTCTATTTAATTCTATATTTCAATGCGGACCTTTATTACTACAAAGTAACGCAAGATCCTATATAACACAAATTACGCATAAGAAAGAATTTCAAAATTAGACTGGTAGGTTCTACTTTAACCTCTATATTCTTCCAATATTTCACTAATAGATTACCAATATGGTTCAAAAACCATATGACAAATTTTGCAAAAAATTGGACAATTGTTGATGTCTGTCATTTTATTCAAACCATAGTATTATCTATATTCGAACTGCTACTCGACCCGACCTGACTTTTATAAACGGGATTATTTAAAAGTCTTCTATCCATCGATTATAAAAAAAAAAAGAAAAGAAAATTACAGCGAATTAAATAAAAGTAGTAGCGAAAGTTCTATATTATAGAAGATAGATAGATAAGAATTAAAATGGTGAATACCTTTACAATTAAAGCAATAAAAAGACAATTTTTCAAAATAAAAGTTATTCAGTGTAAAAGGGGTCATCGTATGGTAGTTATGATTCTTTCTACAAGAGGAATCGCTTGCAATGTTCAGTCGTTATAAACTATTGTAGGGTGTTAGAAATAAAGAATAAGTGAGACGAGCGAATGTTTAGGCTAAGCTGAAAGAAGTGTGAATGCTAGTTGTTCAAGTGCGTGTGGCCGTCTCCTCGCGACGGGACGGTGCCAGTATGTTTAGGGAAAGTGTGACTGTAGACAAAATGATTTCGAGTGGTTGAAGGGATGCGAGGAAAGAATGTTTGGAACCGAGCGATCGAACCCTGTGCACGAAATGATTGGGAAAACCGTGTACGTGACTGCGAGAGTTTGGACCATGGGTGCAAGGGATGGAGTGCAAGGGAGAAAGGGTGCATGTGAGAACAGAGGAAAGAATGAACAGAGAGAATGATAAAAGTGTGAATGAGTTCAGCGACGAGTTCAGTTGGAGTCAGTCAGTCAGTTAAGAAGAAGCAGTTAGTCAGAGTCAGTTGAAGTCAAGAGTAAGAAGTTCAGAGTTCAGAGTTAAGAGTAGAAGTATAAAGTGTATTATAATTAGCATCGGTAGGATTGTTATATTGTATCTTAAGCATTAAACTTTACAAATTTACCAAAGACTCCTCCCACTTAATTATATCCCCACGCTATAAAAGTCATTCCTATTTTTCTTTATACCATGCCATATTTTTGCATGTATTTATACAAGGTATACCATAGGATATAACTTCAGTGGCGGATTCAGCGTAGAAAAATAATATAAACGTTTATTTATCTGACATAATTTTCCAAATCACAACCATTTTTGTGTTGTATCATTTTTTCACCCGTCTTCACAGATATTGCTCGAAGTTACCATCTTTGATTTGAATACTAGCCTCTGAACATCTTATCATTCCGCTTTTGAGCAATACAAACTTGTCGGGTATTGCTCAAATTCATTATTTATTATATTAATCTTCAACGATCGAGATGGCAAACAATTGAATGAAAGGCTTAGTTTGTCAAAAGAATTACTGGAAGACAGAAACGGTAATAACTTGGAAACAAGATCAGATAAGGCAAACGTTTCTACGAACTTTTTTTATTATTTTTATGCGCTGAATCCACCACTGAAATTATGTCCACATACTATGGTACACCTTGTACATGTGTGATAATTTACGAGCAGATCTTAAAAATGAACAAAAAAGATCTACGTATATCTGGTGATTCGATGGCATGTGTAATTGTACAAAAAGTTTATTAAAACTTTTGTTTATTTGTGATCTATTGACCAAATGCATGACCAATAATTTCAATTTTAAAACAATTATAAAAATGATATACCTTGTGTAATGAAAATTTGTTAAATATTTATACATGCAATAATGTGTACCATATAATATGTTATTCTGCAAATAAGAAATATATTTCATACACTGCTCAAAATAAATATAGCACTTTAAAAAAAGTATATTAGCAATGAAAATTTTTCTTCAAGAAAAAGAAGACTTTAAACCTTAAGTCTTATTTATGTTAATGATATAATTATACATTCAAAGTATACCAGCAACATTTAGAGACGTATGCAGCATTTTATATTCGGTGCATCTTCGACGAAATTTTTGGATCTTTAAATTTCGAAATTTTTGTTTATTTACTTACCTAAACATGCGAAACGAATTTAATTTAATTCCTAACTGATTTTACGATCGCACTGTGCTCCTTTCAAAGAGTGTACGNGTACAAAAAGTTTATTAAAACTTTTGTTTATTTGTGATCTATTGACCAAATGCATGACCAATAATTTCAATTTTAAAACAATTATAAAAATGATATACCTTGTGTAATGAAAATTTGTTAAATATTTATACATGCAATAATGTGTACCATATAATATGTTATTCTGCAAATAAGAAATATATTTCATACACTGCTCAAAATAAATATAGCACTTTAAAAAAAGTATATTAGCAATGAAAATTTTTCTTCAAGAAAAAGAAGACTTTAAACCTTAAGTCTTATTTATGTTAATGATATAATTATACATTCAAAGTATACCAGCAACATTTAGAGACGTATGCAGCATTTTATATTCGGTGCATCTTCGACGAAATTTTTGGATCTTTAAATTTCGAAATTTTTGTTTATTTACTTACCTAAACATGCGAAACGAATTTAATTTAATTCCTAACTGATTTTACGATCGCACTGTGCTCCTTTCAAAGAGTGTACGTTCAAAATACTGAATTATCAAAAATTATTATCTAACATGCGTTATCAAACAAATAAAACTGTAATGCATAATAATGATTTGAATATACCTGTACTGCTAGTACCTCCTGAAGTTGTAGAAGTTGCAACTAAATCATCCGAACCTTCAGAATTTTGTGGAGGTGTTGGAGTTGGTTCTGGAGGAGGTCCTTTAATAGGTGGCAAAGTTGGTGGGTGTTGTATCAGTGGTCCAGCCGGCTGATAATACCCTAATATTGCATACATTATATTTCTATATATTTCTGTTCTTTTAAACATTAAGATTCAGTGTAGTCGAGCGAGTTTTGTTCGCGCGTTGTCGCAATGGACACGTAATTTTACCGATTGGTCAGCTCGCTCGCTCGTCTGCACTTCCTCATATAATTAAATGTACTGCTGAAACGCAAGACAAAACCCGCCTTCCTGCATTGAACCTAACTTCATTTCTGATATATTTTATTTTTATTTAATAAATACCTGTAACAATAAAGTATGAAAAATACATGATGCAATGAGCTTACCATGTTGATGTGGCGCTGAAAATGCAGAATGTCTTCGAGGTGACATGTTTGGATGATTACCTTGGCTACCTGGTGGTTGCATAGAGGACAATGCACCGAGTGGTGTATACGATTTGCAAGGTTGCTCCAGTTTTTGCTATTATAAACAATATAAATATAAATTTATTAGTTTTTATATAAAGATTTGTTTTTTGATTCATAAATATTTTTGAAATTTACATTTAAAGATCGAAAAATTCTTTAAATACATCAAAATAATTGACCTGATCGTGAAGTTCAGTAGCAACTGCAGTAGCTGCAGTCTGAGTATGACTTGTTGAACTTATTCTATATTGCATACCAGCAATGCTGCAAAAACCTTCATGATGCGTAGATCGAGTCTGATTAACATAAACACCTTGAAATAAAAATTTATTTTAACAGACAGTGAACACTTGTAAAAAATATGAACAATTGATGCAATTTAATTAAATACCAGTAATAGTAACATCTGTATCTTGATTTAGAATAACAAGTTTATTGGATGGTTTTAGAACTTCATCTTGTTCTGAATTTTGCCTTGATTTTCGTTTCTCAATATCAGAATCGTTTTGTCTACGTTTTCTGATTATTTCCACCTCTGACTCGCTGGAAGAATCAGAACTGCTGCTACAACGATTTTTTTCATCCGAATAAGAAGCAGCTAGAATAGCTGTAGCATTAAGACTTGCCATTCTCTTACAAACAACCATATCTTTTAAGTCCATTACTTCTTCATTTTTCTTTCTTCGTTTAATGATTTTTTTCTTGGTATGTTCCATATTTTTTTCACGTTCACACTCATCGTCCGAAGAAGACGAAGACGAAGAACTTTCTAACATATCCCAATGTTTTCCACGTAATCCTGGTACATTTCTAAGCTTTCTTTTTGGGATATTCTCTTCTATTTTAGGTTCTACCTTTTTTTCTTTTTCTTTACGAACATTTTCTTCTTTCTCTTCCTTAGCTTTCTTTAATTTATCCTTTTCAGGTTTTGGTTTACAAAAACCACCAAGATACACACCTCCAGTTTCATTTTCATATAAACAATGAACTTTGGCTAATGCATTCAAGGAAGCAACTCTATGTCGCTTTGGTCCGCTCCAAAAACCAAACAGTCTCATTCTTCTAACACGTTCATCGGATGGCGAAGTAGCCCTTTCTCTTCTCTTGATGTCCTTTTGTTTATTCTTTTTTGCTTCATCGTCACTTTCATCTTCCGAATCTGATAATAATAAATTACCGCTTATATTGTCTCCATTAATTGGTTCATCTTTCAAATTTGTATCAACTATATTTTCACTATCAATTTGTTCTTGTTTAGAAGAAAGACTATCATTTAGACTATCTTCGCAAACTTTGATTTGTTTACCAGATTCCTCGGAGGATGTTTCTTCGGAAGAAGAAAATGTTTGATTAGCGTTATCCATTTGTACTTTTACAGCTTTCTTTTTTATTATTTTTTTACCTATTTTTGGAGCACTTTTAACAGTTTTCTTTATATCTTGTAACTTTGATTGCGATTGTTCTTCTTTACTGCTTTTGTCGGCGTCTTTATCTTCTTCTAATTCACTTTTTATGTCAGTTGTGTTTGTTTCTTCATTTAATTCATCCTTATTTATTAATTTTTTATGTTCGTTTAGTGATTTTTCCGTTTCTTTTAAGTCCGTTTTCTTTTTAGGTAAAACTTTTTCTACGAGTGTTTTCAATTTATCGTCTTTCTTTAACGCAGTATTTATTTTATTATTTTTTAAAGGCAACTTAGCTTTCATATGTTTTCCTAGCTTTGGTTTTTTCTCTTGCATAATTTTGGTTTTAGTGATATTAACATTTTTTCTCTTTGTTCTTTTCATTGCTTCATCTTCTTCGCTTACAGATGTTTCTTCATCTTTCACTAATTTGTTTAGTTTAATTTTCTTATCCACCAATTTCTGAACCACCGATAAATGTGACTTTTTTGTTAAAACAGTCTTTCTAGAAATACCTTTCTTTTGCATTGATTTTGTCTTAGCATCTTTTTTAGTTCGTGTTAAAGCAGTATTAGTATTTAACGTATCTTTCTCAAGAAACTTTTTACATTCTGATTTTTTATCTTTTATCACAGATATCTTCGTACCTTCCTTGATGTCTGGCTTCATTAATTTTGCATCTTTCTTCTTTTCATCTTTACATTTTTTCTTAGCAATGGGACAAACAATATCTAACTTTTCCTCGTGCAAATTATTCTCTTCTGGAACACTTAAAAGTTTTGCTTGGTCTTCCACATTTTCACCATCAAATTTACCACCCTTCTTTTTGTCCTCTATTTTTTCAGGCTTCTTCTTATTCTCCATAACTTGCTTATCCAATTTTGCTTTTTCTTCTATTTTTTGTACTTTCTTTTTTTCCGCGCCGTCATAAATACACTCGTCCGCAACCTTTTCATCCGTTTTATCTAATTTCTTTTCTTCTACTTTCTCCCACTTTTTCTCATGATCTTTTGTACACTTTTTTTTTTCATCCACTTTTTCAGATTTTTCCTTTCGCTTTTCCTCAACTTTTTTCTTATCTTCTATCTTCTTTTTCTCTTCAGTTTTCTCAAACTTTTTCTTGTCACTTTCTATCTTCTTTTTTGTATCCTCCACCTTTTCAAGCTTCTTAGGCTTTTTCTCTTTCCTTATATCAGATATAGATTTATCTAAAAATGAGCGACGTTTTTTAGCAATTGTTGGCATTTTTGTTGCCTTCCGGGCAACTGCTGCCTTTTTCTGTGGCTTCATTATGATTGTTTCCTTTACATTTTCAGCTTAATAAAAATATGCTCAATGTTCAAAAAGCGCCGAGCAAACCATTAAAACTACCTAACTGCCATTGTAAAGTATTATAAATATTTTAACCTTCTCGAAGCTGACTATATCTGAAAATAAAAGAGATATATAAAGTGTTTAAATATTTGTTACACAAAAATAACATAACGCGTATAAATGCGAAATGAACTACTTTTCAAGTTTACTTTTTTTACAGTTAAAAATAAACTTTTAAAGTTGACCAGAAAATTTGCTCTAGATATTAAAACCTTTTAGAATGTAAAAATAATTAAATTCCTTATTTTTTTTTTTCACGAGAACCTTAAGACGACGACCAACTGACACCCGTACTATTTAATTGTTATTCCATCGAAACGTGCTCGTAAACACGCAAAGCGTAAGCGAGGCAAAAGAATTTTTATATTTCTTAATAACCGAGAAAATATTCAAGTATCGCGATAACGATAAAACGAAAAAGAATTATGATCGAGACTGTTGGGTGCGCGCACTTTCATCGACTTGTTGACAAATCGATCCCTTTAAACTTCATTCCGACCATCGTTTAACATGCATTAAATAAATTTATCGTCCAAGACGTTCTGCTACAATTCTCTAATATTTTATGGACGAAATACGGGAAATTTATAAAAACTGCAGAGTCCACGTTACAGACGGATAAATTAAAAGGACAAGGACAACAGGATACCTTTTAAATGTATCCGTAGATGGCCACAAGTGGCTAACATAAACCTACTCTACTGATCGATGAATTTGTCACGTACGAAATTTTGCCAGGCTCGTACTCTATTATAAAAGTCTCTAGCAATATATTTTCAACGAAATCGCTTTCAGGTTTGTCGTAAAAATCTAATCGGACGATAATAAATAAACATAAAGTAACGGATAATTTATGTTTACCTCTAGCGAGCCCTTTTATTTCTACACACGGCCCGCGAACGCTTTTTTAAACGATAAATTAATACATCAATGCAGTGGACTGGTCTGACAATTTTTTGCTCAAACACACCACCGAGAGCACCGATAACACGACCGTTTTACTAATACTTCCCGTCTGGTTTCACCAGATCTAACACGGATTTCGCATTTCTTTCTCCCGAAACACGTATCTCACTCGACGTCCCTGCCCTTTTACCGTTGCCTTGTCGGCCATTTTCTTCCTCGCGCCGCTCCCCCACTCCTCCTTTTAACATTACCAAATAGCAGATTCTCTGTTCCGTTTTCCTTTACATATCCGCTAGATGGAATCACTTCTCCGTTGTTGCAGTAGTAAAGATTTTCATTATCTCTGGTTTGGAAATTGAAATTGAAATTTAAATTCAAAGTAACAAAAAGATCGGAACGAATAGGGACCAACGGAAAGAACATTTTAATATACACAAATATAACTACGATACTGTACAATCCTTTGTAACGTATATGCTGATAATAACAAATAATTCGTAATTTACAATTTTATAATATATTACGATTTATAATAGTATCGATAACTTGCACTTTGATACAAATTTGTTTATTGAAAATTTCATCCTTTTGAAGAATATTTGATTACAGCGATACGATCGGAATGTACATAATATACAAATACAACCTTTGAAAAGTATATTTTTTCAACGAGCAAGAATTTTTACAACCTATGTACAAGCATTTAACTTTTATTAACAAAATATAAAGTAGTGAAGTCTTTGTAACAATTTTATTTTTATTCTATCTTATATTGTCTTCATTTAATTATGCACACTGCGTAGATCCCAACAACATTGCTTGTACCACATCTCCTTGTTGCAATGAAGTTTTTTCTGGTTTGCGTGCCGGCAACGTTAATAATGCATTTGCATTTTTGCAACTAAGTAATTTACTACTAATTTGATTTCCAGTACTGTAAGCTAACGGTAGAGTATCTGTGTCGTTCCATTTCAAAATTGCTCTTGCGTACTCAGGACGTGGATCCAAATTATAGGAAGACATTAACTATAATCAAAATATACGTTAATTACTGTACAAATTAAAAACTTATAGTAAATAATACATTGCGTACCTTTGCTCTCACAATTGTAGGCGTGGAGTTGTCTTTGCACAATTGCTTTAATAAAGGCAACGCAAATAAATTCATAGTAACAGTTGCAGACACTGGATTACCTGGTAAACACAATAAATATTTTTTCCTATTTTCAAACACACATGTTGCAAAAGTAGTTGGTTTTCCAGGTTTCATGTTTACACGTCCTAAAAGTAATACTTATGATAAATTTCAATTTAAATGTTTGCTACAGACATAATTAAGTTGTTTTGATAATAAGTTACCAAAATGTATTGTTGCGTTAAAATAATGTTGCAAAACTGGCTTCAACATGTCTCTATCACCCATCGATACAGAACCTGATGTTATAAGTACATCGACTTCTTTTAAAGCATCTCTAATCTTATGTACCGTAACATTTTCACTAAATAATATATAACAGTTAAAATTAAGTAACTTTTTTCAGTACGTAAGGTAACACACATATAAGCAGACTTACTCGTCCAATGCAATGCCCATATCTACTGGATCAAAGCCATTTTCTTTTAACATTGTTAGCAATGTAACTTTGTTACTATCATATATATGCCCTGGGAGTAAAGCTGTGCCTGGACACTGTAGCTCATCTCCTGTAGATAATACACCAATTTTCGGAAGATCAGTAACCGATATCTGTTTGTAACCACATGCAGCAGCAAGACCTAATTCTATTGCTCCAAGTTTTATTCCTGACTTTAGAATTAGCTCTCCTTTCTGAATATCGCAACCAATCGGTCTTAAAATAAAAAAAAAAAAAAAATAATATAAATAATTTTCTTATTATTATAATATTATCAAAAACAAGATACCTAATGTCTTGTCCAAACTGTACTTCTGTTACAATTTCAATTTCTTTTTCCTCCATGTTATCCGAAGTTCCTTTTACAAGTTTAGTATCTTCAACTTGAATAACTGCTGTTGCATCTTTAAATTAAAAATAATCAAAATAAGAGACAATGAAAAAGGAACTAAAAATATTACACCGATTAAACATGTTGAACGTACCATCTGGAATTGGAGCACCTGTATTTACTCTTACACACGTACCGGGTTCAAGTTTAATTGAGATGGCCTATAAATTTATAAAACTGAAACCTTATAAGACTTACATAAATATATTTTTAAGATTTGCTTACAGTGTCTCCTGCTTTTATTCCACTTAATACTTTTCTTCTGCCTTTTCCATCGCTCGCTAAAACTGCATAACCATCTTTAATAGATGCTCTAAATGGTGGTAAATCATACTTGGAATACAGATCACCATCCAATATCCTGCCATGACTCTTTTCTAAATCTACTAATTTGCAGTTGGAGTTCAATGGTTCTACATGTTTATGTATCAACTGTAAAGCTTCTTCCATAGAAATCATTGGATATGGCGATTGTCTATTGCGTTCAACTACGTTGGTTAAGCATGACTATGAAAAAGAAAATACATTTATTTCTTTTCATCTACGCTTTGTATTTATATTTCTCTTCTTTTTCTACATTAAAAGTTATTTACTCGATAAGCAAAATAAGATCTTACCAACATTTTTTCTTGGCTTTTGGATAAGGGAATTCCTATAATACTCTCATTTTGCACACTTCTGTGTGTATCTTTTATTTTTTCCCTATTATCTCTCATCAAATCAACAGCGTGTGGTATAGTAGGTGCAATTACACTTAAGCATTCTTTTGCAGCTTTTGGTGATCCCGGTAAATTTATAATTAATGTTTTATCTCGTATCCCACATACGGCTCTTAATAACATATATTTCAAAATTGTTAATAAAAAAGCATGATTTGTAAATAAATAAATGCGTTATATTAAGATTATTCCTCTAACTCTTTTACTGCTTATTACGCTGAAAAGTAGTTCAGGAAAAAGTTACATAATTTGAAAGCTAGATAACAAAATCAAAATAGTTTTAAATACACGCAACAATATATTTACTAATATTATTGTATTTTACACATAATAATGAGTATATTTTTGATTAAGTTAAGAACTATATTTGTATATTAGATTGGTATACAAAATCAAAATTTAATTTCAAACCGCAAATTTTCTCTTTAAGATTATATAATTTTCCTTGAATTATTACTATCAATATAATGCTATATAAAATATAGCAAAATATAATAATGATGAATGATTTTCTTAAATTTAATCTTAAAAACATTGTACCTGGATAACATAGCCATTGGTGTAATTTTTAAACTTGATATCAGCATGGCTGTACTTATTCCAGGAGCTTCTTTCTGAATAATTTGTTTAGTTGCCTCAGGAGTTACATCTCGTTTAGAAAATCCTGTACCACCAATTGTTAAAATAACATCTATTTCTCTGCTGTCACTCCACGACATTAGATTTTCCTACATATAATAAATACCTATGTTATGTCCATCTATAAAATTTTATAACGAATAACTACCTTTATTGCATATTCTTCATCCGGAACAATTCTTTTATCATATACTTGACCTTTAAAAATCTTTCGAATATCAGATTTTTCATCCTGAATATATTGCTCTATTTCGGGTCCACTTTTATCCTCATTCTTATATTTATAACAACTGTCGCTAACTAATAAAATTAATAAAATATACTATTAAAGATAAAACATAATTATATATATATATTAAATATTAAATCAATCATTATTTTGTAATAGCACAAGAATAACATAATATGATAAAATATTACATTGAAATTAAATAATAAAATTTATAATTAACGTTTCAAACAATTGTAAGATAAGGATATAATGAAAATATCTACCTGTTAACAATCCAAATCTTATAGAATTCATATTTTTGTATAATTATTTCCACGTAGATATTTAAGTACTTAATTGCTTGATAATGCTGAAATTATGATAACATGAATTTGACAAAATTAATATGTAATATAATGATTATAACTGCAATTAATATATTGCTGGAATGAATGTACACTATGAAAATTCTAAAAACATTAAATATACTTATATATTGAGATAATGTGACTATATGTATAAGCACATGTGTATATGTTTAATATTGCTTAACTAGATAAGTATTTTTCAAAGAGAAGTCACAAGATTATATTTTTCAGTGTTGCCAATTTCACGTATTGGTTTGTGTTGATATATATTCGTTTCGTTGTATAATATACCGAGTGGGACATATAATTGTAATCACAGACTAATTGTAAGTTCATCTGCACTGTAACTACTTCGACAATTCCGTAAGTACTGACTTTAGTGATTTGGGTCAGATAAATGTTACATAGTCCGAAAGGGACACAGACTATTAGAATTTGTATTATCACTTACATTTTTCAAGATTTCAAGATCATTTTTAGTTTTTTAAATAGAAGTCAAATTATTATTATTTTTTCATAACAAAAGTCGTAGATAATATTAAAATAAATTCAATGATGTGTATTTAAATGATTATTAAACGATTATTAAACGATTGTTAAAGAAATTTTACCAATTAATAAAGAAAAATTTAACCGGTGCTTCACAGAATAATCTTTTATTTACTGTTATTCTACATTCTATGATTTTTGTAAACAATTACATATTAGAAAAATATACAAGATATCCCAGAANAGATCATTTTTAGTTTTTTAAATAGAAGTCAAATTATTATTATTTTTTCATAACAAAAGTCGTAGATAATATTAAAATAAATTCAATGATGTGTATTTAAATGATTATTAAACGATTATTAAACGATTGTTAAAGAAATTTTACCAATTAATAAAGAAAAATTTAACCGGTGCTTCACAGAATAATCTTTTATTTACTGTTATTCTACATTCTATGATTTTTGTAAACAATTACATATTAGAAAAATATACAAGATATCCCAGAAAGAATGAAATCACCTTTAAAGAAAAATTTTTGAGATAATATTAAGCATGTTTTTCTTTGGCAAAAATCTTGGTTGCGCCTTTGTTAAAAAAATGTTAACGAAAAATACTAGCCAATCAGAGAAAGGGTATTTGGGACCGGACTCTGGCGAAAGTATTGGCTGCACGCTGCGTATACATATAAGCAAATGTTGATCAGTGTTCGGCAAAAATGATACCGAATAACAATTTAAAAAATAATGAAATTCGGTTGAACGTGATAAGTAAAAAAAATTAGGTCACACGTATCAAGTGAGATATGACAAAGACTCTTTGAAAGAAAAAGTTCTACAGCGTGGCTGTAGATCAATGGCATCACCGAATGATAAAGGTGTATTAAGCGGAAACGATTCTTTATAAATCTTGGCGTATGCGGCAATCATTTTTTGTGAAACATAATTAATTAAAGAACTGATACGTCCTTGTAAAGCAACTGCATCTAATATGGAACATCTGATTTTAAAAGCTTGCCAAAACTAAAGAAATGATATTTTTTAACAAAATCAACATCAAAACACGACAAAATTAATAGATATTCGTATATAAATAGTTAAATATGTTAATGTTTAAATGTTTTAAAATTATAGGAAGCAAATTAAAAAAAAAAAAGAAACGGCGATTTGAAAAAATGGTACCTAATATGGAACGCTTCGGCGATTCGTAAAGAGAACTCAAAAACCTTTATTTTTGCTATCAAAATGTCTATTTAAATAAAAGACACAAATAAATAAATATCTTACATTTTTAAAAATTTATTTTAACACATTGCGTACGGGAGACGAGATATCTCGTCTTTAGGAATCCGAACGTTGTGGCCGGCAGACGAGATATCTCGTTTTCAGGTTTTTTCGATTCAATCGACGATTTAAGGAACTAAAAATAGACTTTCTTGTTACGTTACCAGGGTAACGAAATCTTGCGTATTCCCTTAATAAATGGATAGCGAAAAAAAATGATTATTCAAAGGATTATTCAAACTTGTAAAATAAATAATTAAAATTTTTTAAAATGTAAAAAATGTAAAAGATGTATAAAAAATATATAGTAATATTTAAGAATACTTTATGCGAATATATGCTACCAAATGAGAATTAAAAAAGTAAATATATGCATCGTATAAAGTGTTTCTAGAGCGCCCAAAAATGTGCGGGCCCTGGGAGCGCGTTACGCGAGCAGAGCGCCGTACGCAATGTGTTAACTTTCTTCGTCTTCTACATATTGAGTACGTGATTGTCGCGTCTAAAACACCTTCTTCGTGTCCGCAATAAAAACAACCAATACGTTGTACATCCGTATGCGTACATATTTTATTTATACATATAATATAGTATACTGTGGGAATGGTAAGACTGAGGTAAGAATGTTTAGTCTGGAGTGATAGAGGTGTGAATAAAGAGTGTTTGGGACAGTGTGATCGAAGTGCGAGAGACGAGTGTTTGGGCCGAGCGATAGAGGTGCGAGAGACGAGTGTTTGGGCCGAGCGATAGACGTGCGAGAAAAGAGTATTTGGACCGAGTGACAGGGAATATCGTGTGACCGAAGAGTTTCTGAGAATGCCTGAGCAGAGTGAAAGAGATTGAG
>SMSQ01022486.1:21887-32432 GCA_019453375.1 Ctenoplectra terminalis | reverse complement strand
TATAGAAAAAAAAGAAATATACGTATACGTGTTATATATTTTTCGAAAGATAATTTTTATGCTTGCAGGAGATTAAGCACAATTTGCTACAGCACTTTTAAAACTCATTACTGTTAAGACCAGAGGCTGTGGAACTGCAGCATCCCTAATTTTTCTCTATGTATAAATATATTTATTAATTTACTTATATTTGCTTGTAATATTTAACTTTACCGTCAGCAATTGTATACAATTATCTTGTTTCGTATAAAAAATAATAAAAATCTATGTTGTAATATTTAAGAGGATGTTACTACGCGCGTAAGCATACATGCGCGCATGTATATGCACGCATAGTGAGATACGACCTAGCGTAATGCGCCACTGTCCGTTGCGCAGTTCCGCTGTTGTTTATATGCAAAATAATATTTTTTAATGTCCGCCATAATTTTAATATTTTATCCAAACACGTATACACTAATTTACAGTGTGTATATACAGTTTAAAAGTTACAGTATCCCCACAATTTCAAGCCACGACCCACCACGCGGTTAAGACTAATCTGATTTATATCGTATTTGGACTCATTTTAATCAAAAGAACCACACACCCATCTGTACTATTTTCATCAAGATAGGATGAAAATCATAGCAATTAAAATTAACTTCATTGGGTGATTCTTTGTAATCCACGCGGAATCTTATTTCGCTTACTCTTACTACATGTATTCACTTTTTTTGTCAATATATTTAAGTTCCGCTGAGCTCGGGACAATGAGTTAGCGCTGAGGATAGATTGTTCGAAACCGAGCATAAATGTACTCCTTGAAGTCACAGCCATAAAAATCCTGCTAAAGTTCGGCTATCATTTCGATTTTACTGAGCATCGATAAGCGAGTGACAAGGCATTAAAGAAAAATCAAGAAATTTTTCTGATAAAGCATAACTTGAAGTAGGTGCACGAGATAGGATGCCAACTTGTGCTGTGTAAAAAAGTCTAATTACAAGTTGAACGATTTTTCGCAAACGAATAACAAACAGTAATACTCCCAGCCTATTTCCGGTTCGTCCGTTTGTTTCTTCTGACAGACCATTCTACTGAATAAATAATTCTCACTATTTATTCGATAAATAGTAATAATAAAATAATTTCGTATTGCAAGTTACAAATGTACTAAATTATCTATTCTATGAGAAACAAAAAATAACTTCTTAAAAACATTTTTAGAAAACTAAAATTGTTTCAAATTTTATGCCAGTTACATTTGCTATACGTCATTATAGGCATACCTGTATTTAGTTACCTTATATCAGTACCTTATATTAGTTTTCTTGGCTTTTGGATCTATATTTATGGTTTATTACTATATTTGTGGTTTATTACTATATTAGTACCTTATATTTAATTTATACCTTAAATATTTTATCCTGTGGTCGTCGTTTGTGTATAGAGGTCGGTACGACAGTCACAGTGGAACACGAAAGTCCGTAAAGTGAGTGGTCTACCTGTATACCACCGTCTATGCCTATACCTCATCTGTGCTGTTGAGTAGCAATTACCAAAATAATTTCGCGCATGCCTCTTGTGTATCGGACCATTTCACATAGATAATTGGTACTAGAGATTTGCGTTAGTGCAGAATAGTTCTATGAAACCTAGTGTAGAAATTCGGTTTAAAATATCTAGTGCTATATAGTTTATTTCAGCCAACAGGTTGGCAACATGGTTGTTCAGTGCAGTTGTAAGCATAAGAGAGGGAGTTAGAAGCTGACTGAATCGGGTGTTACATACAAAGTCGCAGTGGCGGCAGTATAACGAGAGGTGTGTTAGGATCCAGGTATTTGAAGATTTATAGTTGTGCATCAGCTTGTGAAATATTTTCTACGACAAAATTTATTTTGATATACGTCGCAGGAATTCGTACTACTTGCGGTAACGTTTTCACAATTAATTACTACCTGTTCATGAACATAATCGAGGTGTAAGAAAATAGTACACTATTAATAGCAACTAAGTAAATTGTTTTGGCCTACTTACGTGTAAAAATCCAAGATGGGAGGCACGACACATACACCCTTCGGTTCAACCAATCAGAGTGCAAGTTTCAGTTCTTAAGGCTAATAACCTTTGACTTCCATTTTATTTATACAAAGGAAATAGTATAGTGCGGATATAGTACTTTTACCTAACAGAAATAACTTTGATGTTTTGTGTTATACAGATTTGTATAACTGTTTTCTATTTCATAATACATCATGTTTAATACGTTACAACGTATCGATATATTAACGTAATATATTGAATACCTGTTCGGTTGAATACAATTATATATTTCTTGTTCATACAAACAATTAGTTCAAGCTTTAAATTCACCATTATATGAATTAAAAATGCTTTTTGAAGGTCACTTGTATCTGTTTTCAATATGCCATATGCTATGTTATAAAATAATTTATCTTCGTTAGAATGTTTTTATTATTCCAGCTTATATTTCTTATGCCCATATGCTACAAATTCGATATTGTTATTTTAACATATTAAAGCATTGTCAAGAAATATCGAGTTCTACTTCATATTTAATATTTACAAATGACTGTATTATATTTTTAGTATTTCGAATTCTAATTTCTTCCTTTTGCATTCTATTTTGAATTAAAATGATAAACAATAATACTTTATTTGCTATATATTTGCGTTCATTTTTAGCATAAACATTGAACCCATGTAAACATTAATAACCATCTTACAAAGAATAATTTTAATCAAAAATGTTAGAAAAAATATTTTTTTAAACAGTCTATTTTTAAGCGTAATACCTACATATTATTTTTCATTCTTTTTTTGCCTTAGTTTCGTATATTTATACTTGTGTATAAATAATTGTCAGATGAAATTTTTTTTGTTTGTTTTTATTGCAATTAGTTGTAAAATATAGCATGTAAAGGTCAAGAATTAATCACTAGCATCAAAAAATTTAAACAAGAAACTAGAGAAATTAAATATTAAAGCAGAATGTACGTTTCTTATTCTCTTTTTTTTCAAATATTTACACTTTTTGAGTGTAAGCTTGAAAATTTTGATTAATTAATATTTGTTTAAAGTTATAAATAAATTGAAATTAACCAGTAGTTGATTTTACGCGCATGCACACGTGTGTTCGTAGATAAATATAGACAAATATTTATGTATACAAAAAATGTCGTTTCTTTGAATAATCTTTTTATAATTATTTCTAATAGTGTACATAATTTATAAAACTGTATGTATTATTATTGTATTTATATCTTTGAAGTATACGTACATAATACTTAATAATGAATAATATAATATCAATTGATAATAATTATTGTTACTATAATTTTGTTAATGATTTAATTGTACATATAAAGCAAAATTTAAAAATAAGTTAAAAGTGTCAATACAGAATTTTAATAACGGAATCTTAATAGAACAGTCTTAATATTTTGGAAGTTTAATGAAAATTAATTTTCTTATTATTTGTCATTTGTTTTGATTTTGTTCTCAAATTCTCCATTTTTAAATTTAATATTTTAATGTAAAAAGAGGACGCATTTTCACTTTTAACACATCAAAGACATAACACATTAGTAAAAACAAAATACTATATTTACACATGTAGTTATATCATCTCCAGTTATTCTTACTCTGTTACTTTTATAATTAAACACATAAAAAGTCTCTTTTTTTGTTTGCACTCAAGTGAATGTATCGTGTATCGTAATTGAATATGCAATTAATGGTCTAGGTGGGTCACCTTCACTGAGTTTCTCCGACTTTCATGTAATCTACAGTTTTTTTAGATTGTTTGCTCATGATTCATACGCATTAAAATGCTATATGTATAAGATATTAAACAAAAACTTGCACAAATGCAACGTCAGCAATCGTCGATCGCTACGGATTCCGTTAAGATTAGTTTTCATGAACGAAAATCACGTACACTTTTGACACGTTTAAATCCGGTATTTTGCGGTAATTGTAAATAATTCATTAAGTAAGCAATTACTGCAGTAAATTATGCAGCAATCATCTGTAATTCTAAACAAGTGTAAATACTACGTTTGCGTATACATTTTTGTTCTTTGTATTGAAACATTAATGTGAAAGTTGCAAAGTATTATTTGACGTGTTACGTCAAAACACGAGTAAAACAGAAAGAAAAACGCATAAAGAAAAACAGAAATATCGAGTAAAAATGTAAAACGGAGAGCTGAACATTTTGTTGCGATAATTAATATTAAAATCCTTGTTTCAAAAAAAGCACAGAAGTTTTATAGGAACAAATTTATTAATTAAACACACTGGTAAAAAAAACGGTGTATTGTTAATTTCGAATTTTCATAACACCAATATATTTAATTGAAAGAATTTCCTTAATACGAAAAATGCGCTACTTCCCGATAATTCAAACATTACATTCCGATAATTAACATATTAAAATATTCTGGGTATATTATTTTTACCTTTGTACCCGCATATTTTTATCAACTCTCAATACATTCTTATGTAAATTACCAACTCTTTAATGAAATATGTTTTTAACACTTTTATCAATACGAAACTTTTCGTGACTTTGCATTACCATTGTATTGAATGCATCAAATTATTTTCCGCAATCAATATTTTGAGTCACACACACTTTATTAAGTATTTGTGATATACCAGGTACAATAAGACGTATCTGATGAAAATCAATGAAATTTATATTTCATAAAAGGAAATGTAATTTTTGACCAACAAAATTAAATTTTTTATCCGTTCCATTTGTCACGTTAATAAACTATGATAAAATTGCTCTGAAAATTATCACAAAAAAAATACAGTTGCAAGGAGTAAAATATTATAATCATTTCAAAGATAAAATCAAAAATTTTGCTCAAAATATTCCTATTTTCAGATCTAACGTTTAATATACTCAACGGATCTATTCGTTGATTTTATTGTTTTCTCAAATTTATCTCATTGTTTAAAAATAAGTACATGTATAAATTTATCGTAAACTGTAACGTATACATATATATATTATTTTTCAATCTTACAGTTCTCTGTTTACTAATATTCTAGTACGAAGTTAATTATAGTTCAATTTGCAAAAAATATAATTATTTTCTTGTTCGTCGTAACGACCTGGAACGGTTTTCGAAATAAGTTGTATAAAGCAATGTAAATTCCGCAGTTCAAAAGATATATTTTATCGACCATTCGTGCAATGCTTGTAAACAATTTTTTCTGTATGTTGAACTTACAACGACACGGTACAGTAGATCAATTATAACTAATCGGGATCGAGGTGGTTTGGAAAATCGAATAATTCAATTAATGAAACATATGCATGTATTTACCCAGTTTATAACTATAGGAATTAAACCTTTCGCTACGGTGCTCTCAGAGTTAAAAGAGCTCTTCGTATATTAATCGATACAGTTTTTCTTGATATAATAAAAATATACATAGCAAAATTGAAGTGTATTATTTAATGAATAATGGTAGATCATATGTAAATGAAAACATAAATAATTCTATGCACGCTTTCATCAAATGATTGCTTCATTTTTAAAAGCGTATATATACGCTCTTCGTAGCGAAAGAGTTAAGCTTAAAATTACTTATTAACACTAGATTTACGGGGATTAATTGGACCATTTTACGGGTATATTGAACTGTGCTTTTTTTGTAATAACATTAGTTCATTTTATTTAAAATTAATAGGTTTTTATTCGCACAGATTTAGTTAGTACGTTTCTTGCATTTAAATTCTATTTTGAGCGTACATTTTTCACACGCATAATTACTGCACTTTAGCATGAAATCAGAAATTTGTCAAATTGATGGGTTCCATAAATCTTGTGTTAAAGAGAATAATGTAGAAATATTGAAATCTTGAAGAAATGCTTCGAAGTAACAATACACATTTATTAAGAAAGTTTCTTCTTTAAACTACATAATCTTTAATTTCTTTTTTTTTTCTCTCAACTATGGAAGACAGTCATTTCTTCACAGCTCGGTTTCGTTCTTTTTAACAGCAATACATTTGCAATATTGCATTGTAACTGTCGCTTGCATCATCGGTACCGCTACCCATAAGTTTGTTTACTCCTCGAATCGATGATTCGGATAAACAAGGTTTGGATAATCGACGCTCTACTGTATTTATTAAACGTTTCAACGTTTCAACGTATCAACGTTTAAGGTCGGAATTTTAAACACGATTCATGAATAAAATAAAGAGTTACGGCTATAATTTTTAACCGTTGAACATTAACTCTTTGAGGCACAGGATTTCGGATCAAAAATAGACCCACGTTGCAGAGGAATTTTATCGGGTTTTAAATTAAACAAAATTGGTATATTTTTATTAATAAAGGTATAACATCGTGTGAAAACATAACAGAATAGTAATAGTTAATTAAAATGTTAGTGCAATAAACCTTCCGTTTATAACAATTGGTCAAACGTTAATTGCGTGTTGAACGTTGCCAACACAAGGAATACATTTCTAACATTGTTCGAATACATTGCCAACTGCTTTACGTAAATAAGGCGAAATATAAACCTATGCAGCTACTGCAAGATTTCGAGGTGGGACTAAAAATGTCCAACCATGCCGTGAAATACATCAAAAAGGTGGGACACTTTTAATCCCACCGTACCTCAAAGAGTTAAACAAGCACAACTACTGTCTTTTAACTTTGGAATGTAACGAATAGTGTCAAGGTCGCATTACTTAATGCACTGTATATGTCTCTGGTTGTAAAAAAAAAACTTTGACTTGTATTTCAATCGACGGTGACCTAGAAATTTTGAACGCTATAAAAGATCTAAGAATTGTAGTTAAATACAGTTTACTGTCGTTCGAAAAATAAAATTGTTAAATTGATCAATCTTTTTTTTCGTATCACTCAATTTGTTTGAGACGAGTTGACATGTTTCTATGAATATTCAGAAATCATAAATATCCAGAAAAATATTTTGAATACAGAAAGAATTCGTTTCAGTATCTAGGTCATTGAACTGACCGACGATACGAGGAAAACATCTAATTGTTTCTGAAGGTCAAACTTGTTTATTTTCATTATAGTATCTTATCGTCCGGATTTAAAACCATGGTATGTTATCGACACTTATGCTATGCTTTGCGTAATATTTTTATCAATTACATTAAACATCCTTTTCATTGTTATCGGATGAACCTACATTCAGATACAATTCAGTGGCACTTAAGATAACACGCGAAATGGCTAAACGTTGATATAATTTACTAAAAACATTAATGTAATTTGTAATCTACTTTGTCAAGATAAATTAACTTTGAAAAATATTGATACAATAATTTAAATAAACTGCGCGTTTTAAAATAGTAAAGAACTTTCTAAATTAAAATAATATAAAAGTAAAAATTTACATGCAAAAAAGAAATACAAAAATTATTGTTTTACAACTATTGAACAATTGTTTAAATATTGATAGTAATAAATTTTTAAATCATAAAGTTCATAAATGTTTTATACTTAAACTACTTTATTACTTAGAGTTTGAAAAATTTTAATTTTCATGATATAACGCAGATAATTTACAACTGATAAATATGTATTACGTATGCATCAATAAATAAGATAACCAATGAGTAGGTTCCTTTTGTTTGTCAGCAATTTATGAGTGACAAAAAATTATCAGTTATGAAGTAACACCATTGTTTATGAAAACCATATACAAACATTGTACAAGCATAACACGATTGAGACATATTTAATAAGTTTTACATTACACAAGTCACCAGTGACCTAAATTATTTACCACAAATAAACATTTCGTTAAGAAAGTAAAAATTTCTTAACAGTTTCAAGGAAAATATAATAATTTTCAACGTTATGGGATAATATGGTGCCAATTATCGACTTTTATTTAAAAATTATACGTACAAAAATCATATTATATTTTTCTAGTAATGTTAGGAATTTTTGGTGCGTTTAAAACATTGGCTTCTAATATTACTTTCAAATGAACTTTGCTCCACTTTCCTACGTGCGATATTGCTACGTAATATGTTTCTTAAGTTCTTAGAACCGTTATGATTGATCGTAAGTAACTATGATTACAACAGATATATCGGTTGATATCCGACACTGCAACAAATGTTAACACGTTGACTGCCGCGCGCATTTTACATGGTTTACCCACGGCGCCATGAATTTCTTATTAACCAGTTAAGCGTGTATGACGACTATATCCGTCATGGAGATGTGGCAGAATCCGTCATGACACAAAATTTGTTACAATTTGATATTTAAATTGTAATTTTGCCGAAAACTAAATTTAATTCGTAAATTTTAATATGTTTAGAATGTTTAGAGGTCGGTACAAAATGAAACAAGCAAATAAAAATTATAAATAATTTGAGTCGAATAAAATTATGTTGTTGAAATGGCACGATAATAGGGAAGTTTATCTTGTAAGTAGCGTCCATAACGACAACATCGTAGAGATACAAAAAAGAAATGTAATAAAAAAAATACCCGAAGTAGTTGTCGATTATAATAATAAAATGGGTGGAGTAGATATGAGTGACGGCATAATTATTGCATACTCAACTGCGAGAAAAAGGTTAAAGAAATATTATACAAAAATATTTCTCCACCTTATAGACGTCATATGTTTAAATTCATATCTAATGTATAAGAAGAATGGTGGAAAATTAAGCCGAGTAAACTTTTTATTAGAATATATTGAGGATACAGTTTCGTCGTATCCCATCGAATCGCGAAACTTATCAAAATCTCCATCAACGACATCTAATGTTTCGCGCTTGATCGGAAAACATTTCCCGGATTACACACCAGGCAGTTCAACAACAATAAACCCTTCGCGAAGATGTGCTGTTTGTTATAAAAAAAATATTAGAAAAGAATGGCGGTATTGGTGTCCGACGTGCAAACTGCCACTATGCGTTGTTCCTTGTTTTCGTGAATATCACACGACGGCAACAATTTAAATTTCCATTCATTATGCATAAATATATGTTCACATTAAGCGACTGTACAAATATTGCTAATAAAATTGTTCATTTTCTAAAATCAATTCGTCATTTTGACCCAATATTTCAACAGCGCTACTTACTCTGTGTTTGACGACTATACCCGTCATCGCTTGACTATCGTGACACACACTGGTGCGCGTTTTGCCAAAAGGTCGCCACGCTTAACTGGTTAAGCTATGTATATTATGTTGAAAAAAAAATATCTATATTTTCCTTGTATTAATCAAATTATTTTTCCATGTTCTGTATGACATTAATTTCTTCGAATCATTATAGTAACAGTGGTATTATTTGAAAATTTATCAGTATCGATATTTACTCTAATTATGTATTTTAGTATTGGTCGCGTCGCCGGTCACCGATGGCTCACATGGCGCTGTAGCCAAGTCGAGTACCGGCCATCGATGACCCCCATGGCAGTCAACGTGTTAACCCTTTTAGTGCCGGGCGGAAAACAGGTGCCTATGCGAAAAATGCCGGCCGATATTCAGAGTTTTTCTAGGGTTCGGGAAAATGATGATAAAAACCAAACGAGAAACAATATTTACGTGATTGAAAAAGCAGTATATTCGGGATGAAATACAGAATAATACACTGATACTAGTTTTTATGTACTCATTAAAAATTATATAAATAACAAAGATATAAATGTTTATAAATAAAATAAAAGTTGAGTTCTCTGTTACAAAACGTATTTGCACATACAAAAAGTCATCTTTTCATCATAATTTTATATAGACCATTTATTACAAAGTATATACTTTGCATTTCCAATATATTTTGCAACAAGATGAATAATATTACGTAACAAAAATAAAAAATAACTCGAAGGTACATGGTAAGCTTAGGACGGATTATCTCTTCCGAAATACGTAATTGTTATAGGTAATATAACATTGGTGAAACAAAATTATGTTGTCATAAATATATTCTCTCGTAATGAAATTAGACCATTTATAACGTATTATAAATTTATTTTGAGACAGAGTTCTCCCGCAATGCGAATAGTAAAGCGCTACAAGGCGCGGCCCGATATATCGGCCTCCGGCACTAAAAGGGTTAAACTTCATTCTGTACTACATTTCTGCATACGTTATTTAAATACACAATTCATTTATGTAATTATATTTGTACTATACAGTGTGTCTTTGTTAAATGCAACGTAATTAATTTCGTAAAGTTAAATCATCTCGAAAACTGAACAGTTAATTTTAATCATTATGGTCTCAAATTTGATAGATCCGGGAGTTCTCAAAATGTGTATTAAAGTTTATCTTTAACCCCTTGCGCTACGCCGAAAATCTGAAAAAGCCGTGTGTAAGAGTCAGGCACTACCTGCGACGGGACGGCGCCAGTAGATGGGCCTCTCAAGTGGTGGTGTGAATGTATTTATGGTTGCGAGTGAGAATGATCCGGGTATGTTTGGAAAAGTGTGACCGTGGACGAATCTTGGGTGGTCGAAAGAATGCTAGCGAAGAGTGGCTGAGTTATGTCAAGTGTATGTTTGAAAC
>SMSQ01022484.1:0-12293 GCA_019453375.1 Ctenoplectra terminalis | reverse complement strand
TATATATATATGATTTATGCTTATATTTATGATTATACATTCACGCCTCAGACTCACCATTCCCACACTATAATATAAATTTATTATATAATTTTAGATATTTTAGAAAATTAGACGAAGCACCGTTTAGACAAATTAAGTTTTATCTAGTAACATGTTGGAACAACTTACTCCGAATCATCAGCCGCTTGAACGTCGCGAACTACTTTTGGCGACTTGGAAGTTTTCATATTGAGTTCAGCGAGACACGCGATCAAATCTCTTCTTCCGATGCGTTCGAGAAGATTATTCAAGATCGGATACGTGTTCCTTGTAACCGTTCTTAATTGACAAATCCATTTCACGAGCCTACGGAAACAGCTTTGCTCTCTGGCTAATTTTTGTATTTGTGCTTCCGACAATGAAGCTGTTACGATTCATATAATAAAAGTTTCTATAGTTAATTACTGTCTTCTGAAATATTTTCTTGATAGAATTAATTAAAAAGATTACGGTGCATCTATTTCCACTGAAGAAATTAAAATGGTAACTATTAACATATATTTGTTATAGAAAAATTTTTTAAAATGCTCCATCACAAATTTATAGAATTTCTATGAGAAATTATGAACCTGTTATTTTTATTGCTCGGTTAGTTCAATTGTTAAGTATTAAAAAAGAACTTATGGGTACTTTTACGTCGAACATACATGATATAAAATTTAAAACAAGTTATTTAATTTTTTTTTTTATCGTAAGTCAGAAATATTTGGTATGTAATTTTAATGACATTTTTTATACTTTGAAGGTATGTATTGCCGTCAAAAAAATTTTAGATCATTACGCATTTCAAGAAATGTAAGAGTTCTCGAAGAAAAATAATTTATAATTGTTATTTTGGGAAACTTTTCAATAAAAAAAAAATGTATTAAAATAAAGGAAACTGCTATTAGTATATAATAAATTTTAAGTTAATCACAAAATTAGTGAATTATTCTATGTGAGTACAATCGGAAAAGTGATTCTAAATATTTGATTGGTAGTAAATAATATAATATTAATTCACGAATACGATCCACTTACAATGAGAATCTAAAGATACAAGTTTCACACACTCTTCAGGCTTCAAATTCGACGCTAACAGCTGGAGTTCTGGCACATCGACCTCGGTAATGATCTTTGTGAATAAAAAAGCAATGTATAGTATAGTTCTCAACAATTTTCTGAATTTTGTGAATAAAAAAGTAATGCGTAGTATAGTTTTCTACAATTTTCTGAATTTTGTGAATAAAGAAGCAACGCGTAGTATAGTTTTCAACAATTTTCTGAATTTTGTGAATAAAAAAGCAACGCGTGGTATGGTTTTCAACAATTTTCTGAATTTTGTGAATAAAAAAGTAATGCATAATATAGTTTTCAACAATTTTCTGAATTTTGTGAATAAAAAAGCAACGCGTGGTATAGTTTTCAACAATTTTCTGAATTTTGTGAATAAAGAAGCAACGCGTAGTATAGTTTTCAACAATTTTCTGAATTTTGTGAATAAAAAATGAACGCGTGGTATAGTTTTCAACAATTTTAACTGTACGCGTACGCGACATTGCATAATAATTACTGCTCAAACCAGAATTATTAAAAATAAATTCATACTAACTATTTAGGATAATAGAATACTTATAGAAGATAATAAAACATTGTTTGAAAATTCTTTGATTTATTTCTAAATCTTTATGAAAAAAAAAAAACAAAACAATGTTGTCGATTATAAAATGTATAAAATACAGACGATTGTTGTAATTATCCTTTACACCTACCCGTTTGAGTTATAAATATGACCAATTTATAAAATCGTTTCCTAACCCTAACTGGAAATATTTATCCACAATATATTTGTATAATTTTAATTAATGTATATGGAACAAAATGTACCTGAAGGAAAGAAGGAACAAGGTACAACAGAAGAAGACACAGTTCATTTTTTAATACGTTTCTTAAGTTCATCGAGGGTTTCAATCCATACACACAGTTCAGTTACATGCTTCAGTGATTTCTAATGTAAATCAATTAATTACAGTCTCGGAGAAAATAACATTGATTGTACGGTTTTTAAACCAGTCGAGTCTTTCAAGTATTCTATAACATATATACAATTAATTGGTTAAGGTAGCGAAAAGTGTCAGACATAATAAATTTACGAAACGAAACCAGCATCGATGTAATAAACAAAATCAAACCTCGAAAATGAAATTTCATTTGACATGAGATTTAACAGATTTTCCAACATAATTGACAACTCTATTTACTAAAACAATTATAGAGAAATGTCTTCGGTTTATTAATTACACAACGAATAATGACACAGAAGAAACAGAATCGTTAAAAATATTTTTAACGATCGATCGCATCCAACTTCGCGTTTCAAAGTTTTACATAAGTTTACCAATAATTTACAAACGTTGTGTGAATATGTTTTCTTTTTTAAGATCAGATAATTTGTCGAAAGGATGAAACTTCGAAGAATATCATAGTCGTTTGATAATCGATACGAGTGAAACGACTGTCGTTTATGGTTCTGTCAAAAATACGCTTTAGTCGTTCGACAGCGAAATGTAATTCACCGATTCGTAGTGAATTTTACGCGCGGTCGTTTTAGTATGAAATTTGTATGCTCGATTTACATTTTAATCATAGTTTTCGCCGAGAACAAGGTGAGCTTTAATAAGTGACTACCGATCGTTAGTTGTATTATAGATGATCAAATAGAAATTAATATCATATCGTAAGACGTACTGATAACACATTGATAAAACGGTGTGAAGATAATCAAATGATTTTTTAATCGCACAATGTCGCTCTTCGCGCCTTTTCAGGAATGTTTGTTAATTTTTCTTTTCCGAGAAACCCAGCTTACAATGCTTCACACGCTGATTTTTCTTCGATAATGAAATTTCTAAATTCTCTCCGAAGATGAATAAACATATTGCCAACAATGTAGGTTAAAATATTCTACAGTTTGTCGAAGAAAATATCAGGAAAACAATTTATTTTCAATTTACCTAAACCTGCCACGGTCTCTCAAATTTTCTTCATTCAATGATGGTTTCATTTTAAAAAAAAAAAAACCTTTCTAGTTTTAAGAAAAAACAAAGCTATGATATAAAATCGAACCGAGAGGTTGCGCATATTGATAACAAATATTTTATATTTGTTCTGATTATAAAATTAAAATAGAAAATGTAAATGCGGTTGTGCTGAAAACAATTAAAATTGGAATTAAAATTGATTACTCCTTCGAATGACGCGATAAAAACAAAATATCTCTGTTGTTGAAGGAAAAATTTTTGGTCCGATGTATCGCTGACTTAGAAGAGAACGAACTCGTGCATCTGTCGCATAAATTAAATGCTTTGGAATGCTTGAAGCTTCTGCAAGCTGTGTACGAAGTAACTCCGCTGAGAGATGAACACAAAGTAAAGAAGCATGGGGTGCTGAGTGAAAATTTAAGTCCTGTGTCGACCGCGTCCAAGGAATGTCTCGTTAATCTCGAACAATGGAACAGTGACTTTCCGAGTAAAAATCAATCAACTGAATTGAAACTAAATTAAAACTGAATTAATACTGAATTAATACTAAATTAATTGAAATGGTTAACTAACGAAGTATTTGCCATTACACAACTCTTTTAACTACGCACTATTTCTATTTTACAAAATCGAGAAAAGTTACTTACAGAAGTTCGTTACTAAATAAGACGAAAAGTTTTTAGATTAAAAAGAAAATCTTTAACTATCTAACAAACGAAAAGTTGCAAGAAACGAGTGATGCACACGATATTCAATAAAATAATATTATAACAAACATTATTGGTAATAAAGGTTTATAATAAACCATTGAATTCTTCTTACATTTCGCTACAAACTTTTCAAACAACCCGACACTTCTAATTTGATTAATTAAGAGATAAATACATTTTTTAAGTCACGATTGTGTATAAATTAGCGTTCACTTGGTTGCAAGTAAATGGCGTGAGTTTTAAACGAAATTGTATGGACAATAAGAAGATGCGTTTTCTAATAACAGTAAACATGAAACCTAACGGACGAGCAACGATGGAGATGACGTTGAGATGGTTAGGACGACCCGATTTGGCAAAGTATGTAAGAGAGAATCGCAGATCGATTAAATTGCTTGACACAGAGGATTACGATATAGCCGACACGTTAGAATTTCCAGGACACATAGTGTCGAGAAGGCACATCTCAGAAAAGGATAAACATTCGCAGGCTCGTGAAAAAAAGAAGAGAAAGAGAAAGAAAAAAAGAGGTCATCGGGAAGGCTCTAAGGGACACAAGAAAGAAATTGAAAAAGCAATTGCCGCTGCATCAGCACGTGCCACGATGTAAGAATTTTCATTTTATTTAATTTCTTTCACACGATTTCTATTGTAGCGGACTAAGGGTGTCAGGATGACTAAATAAAGGGGTAGAGACTAAATTAAACAAACAAGAGATATATATATATATATATATTTGAAAGAAAGAAATACCAACAGGCAGAATAATCTTAACACATTGAGGACCGATCACGAGATACATCTCGTATCCCGTTTCTTTTAGTTTGTAAAAGTAACAAGCAATTGTAGGGATTTTAGGTTGCAGACGGGTGTCTCTATAAATACTCAATCATGAACACTGTCTTAAGAACAATAACGATTTATTAACTGACAACTATGCTCAATAATCCAATACTCGTTCTCTATTTCTCTTTACTCGACTCTGACTATTCTCTGACTAACCCTCGACTAACCCCTCTACGCATTTTCTCCATTCATTTATTCCCTCATTCTCTCTTCTATTCTCAATCTCTTTCACTCTGCTCAGGCATTCCCAGAAACTCTTCGGTCACACGATATTCCCTGTCACTCGGTCCAAATACTCTTTTCTCACACGTCTATCGCTCGGCCCAAACACTCGTCTCTTGCACTTCGATCACACTGTCCCAAACACTCTTTATTCACACCTCTATCACTCCAGACTAAACATTCTCACCTCAGTCTTACCATTCCCACACAATTGTAAATGGAAAGTTATGTTTAAAAATGATCACTCTGGCAGAAAATAGAAATGAAGATCCATATTTACTGTAGGTATAATTGTTCTGTGAAAGTGTGCAATTAAAAATTTTATTCGAGTATAACTTTATCCCGCAATAAGATTTTGAAAAAAGTTGCTGGTCTCCAATGTGTTAAGGGCTAATAGGTCGTCCACGTTCGACGGTTCCTAAACGACTCCGCCTCGTGGCCCGACTTTCCAACGGAAGTCGGGCTTCGCTTGTTTTCGATAGCGCGCGCGGTCCTATATTGATAATACACTATACTATAAGTAATAATTTCATCGAGCATAATTCGGAAAAACAAGCTGTATTCAATATCTACAGATCAGTATAATTTTTAACCCTTTCCAATGGATTGGTGTCGCTACAGTCACACGCGTAATTGTCTTCGAAAATTTTAAGCTTTAAGTTAAATTTTGTGCTTTCGTCAATTCAAGTTTTATACATATTTTAACCCTTTGCGGACGAGCACTCTTTCGACTCTGATTGGCGGCAGGTGGATGATAATTTCTATACGGAACGAAATTATAAATTGAGTATCCAAATAATTAGATAGAAAATAAAATAGAAAATAGACAAATGGTCGACGAAACTTCGCATTGGCGTCTCCTATTCGTTTGTCGCTGTGGAGACGATAATTCGACTTAGGAAATTACAATGTCGCTGCTGCGGCGACATTCGTCCGCAAAGGGTTAAAACAATACAAATTAATCGAATGAATACAAAATTCTAAACGCTTGTAATTTTCCTTCTTTTTTCTTTTTTTTAAATAACGTCTTAAGTTTTCGAAATAGTCCTGTGAAACTTAACCCATTTGCATCATAAGCGAATATATGCGCGCATTTTGCCTGGCCACTATCACCAGAGCGCGCATATATGCGCTCATTCCACTTGGGCATTTATTACCAGAACGTATATTATACCCATGCGTATTTGGCTCTCAATCGATGAAAAGAGGTGATCGCGAATAGTTTCAGGGTAAAATAACTTAGAAAAATAAAAAAAAATGGATGGTTATATTTCCGACAGCAGTGAAGAGGTAATTAGATTTAGAAAACGTAGACGTTCTATGGCGATTTCTTCTGATAGTAGTGATAGTAATCAGAGTGAGAGTGATTTTGAGTGGGAGAAAAATTCTTTATTTATGTAATATTGCTTTTATTTTTAACATTTAAAAACATTTTCATTTAAATACAATAAAAAAAAATTTTGGTGATAAGAACGAATTTTTCACTTTTCTGTGTGATGCAAACGGGTTAAAGAAGCTCAGGGGTGCAAAGGGTTAATATAACAATTTTCTGTCTTTTGAAATATGAAGTATAGTATTATTTTGAAGACAGATAAAAAGATTGGTTTCGCCGTTGAAAATTTTTAACGAACTTATGGAATATAAATAATTCTGTTGTAACAAGCAATATAATAAGTGTCATTTCAGCCACAAGAATCATCAACTGAAAAAGAAAGAAAATCACCATACAAACAAGAAAGGCTACATCGGACGTCAATCGATCTGTTGCACGATTTTGTTCATTCTGTTCTTTGTCACCGTTTGCCTTGTCACCGTCTACTTTTACAAGCGAAATCGTTCGAAGGCACGTGGTACGCGATTCAAGTAATTTTCCAACATACTTTCTTTCACAATCAAGATTGACAATCCTGTGATGTAATTGCAACGTCATTCTTTTATCACGTCAATTTTTTAAATTCCATTACTATACATTTCTGCCATCTCCAGTATCTTATCATAATTTTCTACGATCTCTAGGCTGCTTGAATAATTAATCAAACGAAACAAATTTTAAAGAAACAGTTTTATTCACGTTCATCTTTTCATGTATGGATATTATTTTAAAACAGCTACAAATTAATTAATTCAGTGTATCGTACCGTGTTAACTTAACTGTGCTATACTAATTTCTACCGAGTACATCAAAATTAAAGATAAGTGAAAACACACTATATTTATTTATGAAAGCAAACTATTTTTATTTGTAACAAAAAATTATGGAAAATTTCGCAAAAAGGCTACGCAGTGAATTTATAAAATTTACACGAGAAATAACCAATTGGTAATTTTGATTACTTCGGTAGTTACCAGTGTTAATCTTTTATAACGCCGTGTAACTTGGAAATTATATAACGATGTATCTACCCTTCTGAAACTTTATTTTATTTTATTTCACTTTATTATCACTGTTTTTATTTTATTTTATTGTATTATCACTGTTTCTATTTTATTTTATTTTATTATCTCTTATTTATTATCACATAAAATTTCCTTTCCCAATTATTCGGTTCAAAAGTTTTCGAATTAAACAGAGAGATTGTAATCGATTGCAATTTTTCATTCCGATTAACGAATAAAATTCATGTTACAGAGGGTTTAAGTTAAAGTAAAGGTTTGCATAATTTATTTATATATTTTGCACTCAGGTATAAGTGGGACGAGACGAAAGAGGATAAGGATACATTCACCGATTGTTTGGAATGGGACGACGAAGCTGTTTGTTCTTGTTTGGATATCGAGGACGATTGCACAGGAAAATGTACAACATGCAGTGGAAACGGTCAAACACGTATGACAAGTCATCGAATCGGGCCTGACGATACTATCAATGATCCAAATTGTGTGCGGAAAGTAAAGAAGAAGAGAGATAAGAAGAGACAACGATTTAATTTTCTGCAGAAAAGTTTTTATAACAGGAAGAAGGAGAAGGATCAGGAAAATCGGGATAGGAAGTGCGTAAAAAGGAATCCTGGTACGATAGAATTGGATGAGCAGGATACATCACGATCGTTTGTGTTAATATTAATTAAAACAACGTGATGCATCTTGTTACGGAGTTATTAGTAACGTAACAATTTTTTTTTCGATAAATCAAGGAAAACTTGGGAGAAAATAATCACAAAGAAAGGTGAAAAGATGCCGCCTATTCTTCAAAAGGATCAATGCGCGTGTTGTAGGTGTACTTTGAGCTCCAGAGGTGTGTATTCGCATAATTTTAATCGAGATTTTAGTACGAGAACATACCAAAGTAGTTGAAGTAAGCAGTTCGTAGTTTCTTTTTGTACAAATTAGTGATGGTGCGTTTTAGATAATTTTTCACGATTTTCTGTAAAAGATACGACTGGAAAGCTTCGTTTCCCTTGCGTTGCGTATTTTTCCAAATACCTATTATTTTTATTTTTTTAATACAAGTAAGTATTGTTTAATTGTTAGTGAGTTCTAGGGTTAATATTAACACCGTTAATATATTTTATTAATATAATTAGTAACGAATAAAGCATACTCATTTCTACCGAAGAAATCAAAATGAAAAGTATATAAAAAAAGTACGTAAATCAGCGAAGACAAGCTTTATCTATATTTTTAATAGAAAATTAAGAAAAACCTCCCTAAAGGCACCGTAGTTGGTTTACAAAATTTCTGTAAAGACTCAGGAATAGGTAATATTCATCATTTTGGTAGTTCTAGTGTTAAAATTGTATACCGGTTACGTTAAGTATATTTTTAGCAAATAAAATTGCATCGTGTGTGCACATAGACAAAATGCTGCGCGAGAAGAAAGAAAATGAGAAGAGAAGAATACACAGGTGGAGAGCAAAGAGAAAGCAGGAAGAAAAAAGAAGGAAGAAGGAAGAATTGAGGAAAATAGAGAAACATGCAAACGTGTGTTTCAAAGAGACGTGTAAATAAATTATTATTTTATTTTCCATTTAACTGCTTCGACTATTATTTAAAAAAAAAATTAATAACGCAAAGGATAAAAACAATTTTCCAACAAATGTTAAAAAGATTAAAGGAAATATCCGTATTGGATGAAAAAAAAAAAAAAATTTAACGACCATAAGAAAAAGATATAGCAAAGATATAGCGAGGTAAATTGTAAGTGAAATGGTCTAATAATTAAAGAAATGCAAATTCTAAATGTTTAATAATTGTAAATAATAATTAAGAAACGTATTTTGTACATATTACGTTGTCTCAAAAGTTTCTTTCGTTTTATTCATAAGTATTATAGTGTATCAATATAGGAGGACCGCGCTTTCTAACTTCCGTTGGAAAGTCGGGCCACGAGGTAGAGTCGCTTAGAAACCGCCGAACGTGTACGACCTATTAGCCCTTAGATTAGTCTACCTCTTAGTATTTCTTTCATTTCCAAATATATATCTTGTTTCGTTTAATTTAGTCTATACCAATTTATTTAGTAATCCTGACACCCTTAGTCCACTACAGTATTATTATTTTAAGTATTATTATTCTTAATAAAATTTAAAACAAGTTATCTAATTTTTTTTTTTTATCGTAAGCCAGAAATATTTGGTATGTAATTTTAATGACATTTTTTATTTATTTTAAATATTATTATTCGTAAGTATTATTATTTATTATTATTTTATATAGGATTTCTTTCTCTATTACCTTCCTTCGTCTCTCGTTTAACAAATAAAGCCAGGTGTTTACATTAACAGTGTCAGACGAAGCTACTTTGTGAAGATGAAAGAAACTTTTGGGACAACCTAATATATCGTCATTTAAAACTTAATTTCTCGCGAAACATGTTGAATTTTCGCGGTTGTCAGGTATATCGATCTAACAGCGTTTTAAAATTGAAAATATCGATGTTCCGATTATCGAATGGTTCGCGCGTTCCTGGACAAGAAGCTGCGGTTTCGTTCGTCAGTGAGTTCCTTGTGTTATAAATCTTTTTTTTTTTGTGCAAAAATAAGTGAAGTTTTGTGGTTGCTGTTGTCGTTAACAAGAATATCGCAACATCTGCTATTTAGGTAAGCAATTGCAGCACTAAATTTTATGAACAAACGATAAGAGATATAGTTTTATACTGGAAGTCAAATATCGCTTTACACGCAGTACGAATGTATTATATAAAAGCTAGATTGAATATTCTAATTCACAATTATACAAAATTTTGATTAATAATAATTGTTCGATCACTCCAGATACTTTGACCAGAGTATAGAAAAATATTTATTAAAAATATTGATTATATTTAAGAAAAATATTTATTAAAAGTATTGATTATATTTAAGAAAAATATTTATTAAAAATATTGATTATATTTATGAAAAATATTTATTAAAAATATTGATTATATTTAAGAGAAATATTTATTAAAAATATTGATTATATTTAAGAAAAATATTTATTAAAAATATTTATTATATTTAAGAAAAATATTTATTTCAATTTTCTTTCATTCATTTTAATAAAAATCGTTGCTATAACGTTACTTTAACCCTCTATAGCCCGAATTTTGTTTACTTATCGGAAGAAAAATTACGATTGATTACAGTTTTTTGCTTTGATTCAAAAATTCTTAAAGTAATAATCACTTTGTAACTTTTAAGTCACACGGTCCCATAGAGGGTTAATATGGAAAATAGCTTTGACTTACAACAAAGGGATTAGCTATTAAATATACATATTTTTTATTTCCTTTAACTTATCAAATGACCTTTAGTGATTACCCTTTCAATATTAGATAATATCAGTTTTTATACGTATGCTTACAAATGGAATGAATACAGTGTTATATAGATGGCTTTTTTTTATTCTACGTGCATTTTATCTTATCTTTTCTTTATGGAAAGAGCTATTTTAAAAAAATCTTTAATAATTTCTTACCCAAATTTTATAAATTATTAACGGTGCACTTTTCCGGTATTTTTTTCGTGATTTTCTGTAAAATGTACGATTAAAGATTTGTTTCTGACGCATTTTGTATTTTTCCAAGTATCTACTATTGTAATTTCTTTGATACAAATAGGTATAACTTAATCGTCGATAGGTTTAGTGTTAATAAACTTAAATTGCACATTCTGTTACTGACATCAAAATTGTTTACAATAAAAATGAAGGATGAATAACGTTAATCCGTAGGCTGCATATATTGACGCATGTATGAAATGTATCTCTTATCACAGTATGAAAATGTATGTTGTGCATTTATAGACTATTTAAAATAATTTAAGGATATATTCACATTTCTAAAACGAATCAAATGTGAAATGACCAAAATTGAAATAACAATCTGTTTTTCTCTTTATTCTTTATTATTAACGTGAAAATTAAATATTAGTAACTATTTCCCGGGAATCAATAATTTGCAAAAGAAAAAAAAAAAATCGGTTATATTGCGTTAACAGATAATTGAATAAGAATCAACAGATAACAATTATTTTGAGTAGTGTACGTTATTTATGGTAATATCACAAATACTTAACAAAAATAATTCTCTAAAGTGAGCATAGACATTTATGAAAATAGCAGTGCGATTATTACTTTGTTTTAATAATCATACGTTATTATGACCGTTTTACTATTGTTATAATGCTCAAAACATTTTTAAGATTACATGTTTGAGTAATATTATTTTTCAGTAAATAAAAATATACGCATACTAGTTATATAACTTATCTATAAAAATTATACGATGTTCCAATTGTTCGAGTATTGAGCAATATAACATAATCTTATTCTATACTTATTTTAGAGATTCTACTACGAGCCCTGTTTGTCCTTTGGTAAACGAATTATGATTAAATCCGTGATTAAATTATACAATTAATTAACTGCTGAAATACTAAAAAGAAAAAAAAAAAACAGCCATAAGATCAGTTTCCGAGGTTCTTCGTTTATCACAATAAGATATTTAACGCTTTAAAACTAATTTGTAACATAAGTTTCGCGCAGTCACAAAATATATCGTCCTCTTAAACATATTTAGCTCATTTAGTTTTACATATTTTCCTATAGTCCTCGTAATTGTGTCGATTAACAATTCTCCAATTTTTTTTTGCTTTTAAGAAAAAACCTTCTTAAGTAATTATAATCAATTTCAATGAAAAAAATCTTCAAATTAATTTTTGTACAATGGTTGAACACTCGTTTAAATTAAAAAAAATCAGATACTATTTCTGTCGTTCAATTTAAGGATCTTCGAACTGGCCTTCCACGGAGCTCGAAGGCCATATTAGACTCCCATTACTTAACATTTCCGTGACTCGCGTTACAACTCGAGGCGGATGGAAATCTGCAGGGCAATACAAGTACATTTGCTGATACGGATTAAAATACTTGAAGGGCGAATAGTACCGTTTCCTTGGTATTCTACATTCTGAAAAACAAAGAAAAACGTATCGCTGTAAATATATATTTTATCTAGTCTTTGGTTCTTCTG
>SMSQ01022480.1:0-18085 GCA_019453375.1 Ctenoplectra terminalis | reverse complement strand
CTCTTCATTCGCGCGTCTATCTTTCCAGACTGAGCATTCGTTTCAGACTCACTTCCAAAAAACTACCACCAGAGGTAAAAAAATTCTCAAACGCAATCCTGAAGCCTCGGAACATCTCGCCAACGCCAAACACAGGCCCCGAAGCGGCCAATCCACGCGATCAACCGTCTCTTAGCAGAGTCGAACCGGAACACGCCACACAGAGATCGTCCCAATTCCATCGGCTCTATTCCAAAGCGTATAATTATACCGCGAACAACGACGACGCCTTATTTCCCCCGTCGAATCGAGCCGCTGCTTCCCATTATCGATTTCCATTGCTCCCGAAACAGTTGACGAGCGCCGCAAAGCGACGGACGTCGCGCTTAACGCCGATATCGACTCCTTTAGGCGACAATAGGCGCTCGAAAGCGCGACTCCAGACCGGTTTCTCGCGTAATTGGGAGCAACGAAAGGCAGAGGCTATAAATACGAGTTTTCAACCGACGCGTCCAACCTACGCGCGCCACACGCCATTACCGTAGAGAGGGTGGAGGAGCACGGAGTGACGAGAGGATAACTTGTTGCGTTCGTTCGAGCACACGAAAAGACGAAGATCTACCCCTTCCCGTCCGTTCCGCGTCTCGACGACACCTCGCGTTGTTGTTCGCTCGGCTCCTCGACGACTGGCCGCTGAATGAGAAACAGGAGAGAACTCGATTAAGGTCTGATTGGATTTCTGGCTCCTCTGTCTTTGAAACGCTTCGACTTCTTGGTCCGGGGATCTCTGGGGATTGCGGGGCGGGTACGTGGATCGTCGAGGTCAATGACGAAAGATTTGTGAGCGGGGTTAACCCTTTCGTGCCTGTGGCGACCCTCCGACGCTCCGCCACCAGAGAGACCCTGCAACACCGACTTTCCCGCAAGTGCTCGAAAATAATACGATTGGTACTGTAGAAATGTGGGATGCGAGGGTTTTATTGATAACAAGTTTAAGCGTAATTGTAATTTATTACTATAAGCTAGGCGTAACGCTAATTAATCTACTTAATATAAAACTCTATTCGACCACACAATCCGCACTCTTCTCCGCACTACTGCTCAAATCACACTGTTCGATCAACTCCCAAATCTACACTATCCTCTACTGCACTTTCACCCCACCCTGACCTCTACTTCACTTCCTAGTCTCTCTACCTCTCTCACACGCACGCACGCACACGCGCACACACACTAAACAATTGTAAACTTAAAACTAAGGTATGGTTTTGGCAACCATCACCTCATCCCTGCAGACCAGCTGTGACCTCGAGAGGCCCTACCATAAATCGTAGGCGTTTGCCCACCCTACAGTACTTATACCGATCCCACTCCTAACTTCAATATCTCCGCGTCTAAGGCACGGGCCTGCTAGAATGCCTTACCGACGAGTCCACTAGCAAGCTCCCGGCGAAACGACCTTCGTATCCTTTTCCTTCTTTCTTTCACCCGCCACAGTTCCTAACGCCGGATATATTCGGCATCCACAGGATATATCCGGCATGCACGATGCGAGCCGCAAAGGTCGAGCGCTGTATTAAATCATTAACACGTTGACTGCCACGGTGGTCATATGCGACCGTAGATTGTTTCTCTTGCGGCGCCACGGTGGCCATTGGTGACCGGAGTCCGGAGTGTTTCTGCTTCGAATGTTTATAATTGTAAAATGTAAACGAGCATTGACGAATCTTGAACACGATCGCTGATTGAGAGAATACTTTGAAATGAAGTGTGCACTTCGTCAACTTTTTATATCTTTTAGTTAGAAATTATGGGTATATTTTAAATTATGAGTGGACTGAACCGCCGTAGCGAAAGGGTTGAGTCGAGGGAAGCTGGAGAGCGACGAATGTTAACTCAATGATGGAGGAATCTTTTTTTTTTATTATTGTGGCGTGTGTAAAGAGCCACCTCGTCCCTGCGTAGCGATATTCAATAGTATTTTTCCATAACTTTCCTTTTCTTTTCTATTTCCAAAATCTTGCCACGTGATTATATCTTGCCACATACTATTATTATAACAGAAGTCTAGAATGATATGAAAAAGACATTTAATTGTGTTTAAAAATTTTGCAAGACTGTCGTTCCAAAGTATCCGTCTTAATATTAATATCATAAAACAAATGAGTAATATTATGTGAAAAAGGTGCCGAACAAATGCGAATTAACAAGAATCCTTCTCGAACTTTTTACGCTTCGGAATCTTTTTTCCATTTCTTCTAAACTTCCATCCGTCGCTGTATAATTAATCACCGACTGTTTTGCAAGCTCGGCGTCCGATCCGGCTGAACTTTCCTCTTACAGAACCTAGGAATCATCCAATCTAACTCGAATCGTAACAAAGAACGAAACTTTTGCATAGACCTAATTGGAGATCTTCCAGGGAGAAGCTCCGCGAGAAACCTTTCGTGCAAACAATTAAATTCTCAAAGTTACAAACGAGAGTACACGATCACCTTGAACAGAAAGGTGTAAGTGGCAAAGAAGAGCCTCGAGAATGTTCAATATTCAAGAAACTGAATAAAGAGAAGGTCGCGCGCATAATTAGATCAGTTAAATGTAAGGTGAAATTTTAAATTTTAAATTTTAAGTTCAAACAGTCGCGATATTTCGTTTAATAATTTTATTCGAAAAATACTAGAGTAGGTGCAAAAAAAAAGAAGTGCCGAATAGAACCGATTAGCTTCATCAAAATTAATAGCTCTCCAACAAGCCGGAAACGTTAACGTACAAATGTCCCGTGAATATTTTTCAGTTCTCATTAACCCATAAACGTCTTATAAATTATTCAATAATTATCTTTCATTTTTATCGTCTACTATAAATTCAATCTTTTCTTCCTCGATATTATAATTCTTTTTTTTTTTTTTCTGTTCGACTCGTCAAACAATATTCCATAAATTATGATGTAATTCGTTCTCTTTCCCTGTTTGCTATTTTTATTCACATTGTTTCCCTCTGAACGCTGCAATTCACATTTTTCGATTCAACTCGTCAAACAATATTCCATAAAGCATCGAATAATTCCCTCCGTTTCCCCTTATGCTTTCCATTTTTGTTTACACGCAACAAATTTAATCTTTTCATCGTCAAACATTCCGATCCTCGTTTCGACAAACAATATTTCATAAATTCTCAAATAATCTCGTCCCTTTCTTTCCCTCCGCAACCATTTTAATTTATACATTACGAACTCAGTCCTTTGCTTAGTCCTTTCGCTCTCGATATCGCGGCAGAAATTTTTATTTTCGTGTGAATGTTAACCTTTTCTCTCTCCATCGCGCGATCCTTGGTTCCTCGGTTCGCCTCGTCAAACGGTATTCCGTAAATTCTCAAATAATCTTGTCCCTTTCTCTCTCTCCGTAACCATTTAAATTTATACATTACGAACTCAGTCCTTTACTTAGTCCTTTCGCTCTCGATATCGCGGTAGAAATTTTTATTTTCGTGCGAATGTTAACCTTTTCTCTCTCCATCGCGCGATCCTTGGTTCTTCGGTTCGACTCGTCAAACGGTATTCCGTAAATTCTGAAACAATCCTTTCTCTTCGCTTATATTGCATTTCTCATTCGATCAATCCCTTCGCAGGACGAACAATTTCCAAGTAATTCTCGTCGAAGGGTACTCACCGTGTGTATAATACAATCACGTTGGATGAAACTCTCACTGTTTTCTCGTCGAAAATACGCCTCGGAGAAGGAAACACTGGATCCGTTAGAAAAGGTAGAGTTTTCGTTAAATCGATTCGTGCCTCGCATACACACGGTGGATCCTATCCTAGAGCGTTGTCGGGAAAATTGGTTCGCGTTAACGCCGCGAATTAAACTGGGAATTAAACGGCTTAGTCGCAGAATAAATTGGCGTGAATTTTTTAAGAGGACCCCCTACGTTGGAACGAAATCAAAAAATGGTATTACACGAGTGTGTCTTTGATGGAGCGTGTTGGTGCGCAGCGTAGGTTGTTAAGAAAGAATTTAAATCGACTAATTTGCACCGTGTTTGGAAAGACAAGTTCATTTGCAATTAAAGAGCCGTGTGTGCGACTCGTGTGCTACTTTGTGTTTGAGTTTTTTTTTTTAGACTCGTCTGTTAACCTCTTCGAGGATATTGATGGTTGACGCTGAAGCTATCGATGATTAAAGTATGTGTATTTGTGTGTGTGAAATTAGAATATTAGATGCTTGGAAAAATACGTGATGCAGTGGAAATGAATCTTTCACATCGCTGAAGGTTTTATGGTTAATAATTTGTCAAATTTGAGTAGGGAATTAGGAACCGGTCATTTGACCGCTTTGAGAGCTTTAGTGTTAATATGCTCAATTTTTTTCTTTTTTTTTAAGTTATTATAATTATATAATTAGAAATCAAGTTTTAATTAAAATAATTTCCGTATGATTGTGTGCAGATTTTTCAACGTTTAAATAGAGTAAATTAGGAAGCGGTGGACCACTTTGTCAAGAATTAGTTCACTGTAAATATAATTAACATTTGAAGTAAAAAAAATATATTTGCTAAGATAGATGCATGTGGATTAATAATATTAATATTTATAATATTCAGTAGAGTGCCACTTGGGAATTGCCCTGTGTTATAAAAATTCCAAACTTATAAAAATCCTTTTTTTCTAGAATTAAAAAATTCTTAAAAAATTCAAAGAAACGAGATTTCATATACACAAAATTTAATATTATTTATTATCGTTGGAATAGTATGTTAAAATGTACGAAATTCAGTTATATTTCTTTCCAAAAAATAAATTTATTATCATCCTATAAGTATTCAAGATTACAAATAATTAAAAATTAAAAGACAAATGAGAAATAAATATTCGAATGTTTCTCGACCTCAACGAATTAATTAATTAATTAATTTACATTTATCTTTATTTATCTTTATTTACATTTATTCCAATAAATGGTAATTCGAGTGCATAATCAATGTCTGCTCGCACAATTCCAATACGAGGGAATACAAGAAACTTAATGGAACAATTGATTTGATCGATGAACCTGCTCAGTCAGAAATACCAGATATCGCTCCTTGAACTTTATATCGGAGGATTTCTTCGACCTGGTCTATCAATAATACAGAAAGGATCCATTAATAACAGCGAACGAGGTTTGAGGCGACAAGAAATCTCGATGTGCATCGTTTCATTATTTTTTTTTTCTCTCTCTTTTCTCCTTTTTTCTTTTCACTCACTTATAACAAACGATAGCATTGCTTCGACTTCGATCGATCAACCAGACGTTTCACGTCCATTGTTTATGACTGGCAGTTCATTAACTGATGTTTGAACGATCAGTAATAATTGCGCGAGAAAGATATTGAAAGCAACGATGAAGAATTTTTTTTTTTATTCTCGAACCGATGATTTTTATAAAATTGGAACAATGGAACTAATTAGTCGTTGAGAAATCTGCACAAAATCATATGAGAATCATTTTAACCCCCGTACGCTCCTCATAAATAGTTACACAAATGATGTTAGTTCTTTTTATTCAATATTAGGTTGTCCCATAAGTTTTTTCCGTTCGTAAAAAAAAAAAAAAACAAAAGAAAAACAAAAAAAAAAGAAAAATGTGTACGGATATGGACCGTGAAACATTAGCAACGGAAAACAAAGGTTGAACTTTTACAGGTTGCAAGCCGACGAGTAAAACGACAGAGAAATGCCTGTGGGTGGACGGGTCGCTGGTAAAGTCGGGATTTACAGCTCCCATTATAATGGTAATGTAAACAACAATATTATTATACTGCTACGCGTCACGCACACGTTGCCCCGCGTTTCCGGTGTCCACGCTTTCGCGTTTATTAACGCTCGATAATCTTTCGATATTTGCATATTTGCCAGGGCCGACGATCGTCGGTATAGCAACACCGACGAAAAACCACTTCGTCGCGTAACTGTGTGTACACGGGATAGACGGAAATTTACAGCACGATCTGATATGCATTTCGACGAACGATACCGTTGTTGCAACCAGCGGTGACACATTTTATCCTTTTAATTTGTTTCGACGAGAATATGAGCGATATTATTTTAATACGGCTCGAAAATAGAGTTTCTGCGGTTTTATCTGTAGTTCGTTGCATTTATTTATGTTTTTTTTCTTTTTGTGTTAATCAGACTAGTCACTTAAGATTCATTTTTATTTTTATTTTTTTGTTATTCTGATTAATTGCCTAAGATCAAGTTTTATTTTTATTTTTGTGTTAATCATAGCAGTCACCTAAGGAGAATTTTTTTTTCTTTTTTTTTTAACATCAGATCACGGTAATTAAAATATATAATTGTGTTTTAAAGAATCTAGATTGAAATTTTAGAAAATATGTGATCTTGGATTTTCATTATCCGGCTACCACTGTCGTCTCTAAATTAATGGAGACTTGAAAATAATTGAAACTAAATTAAAAAGAATTTTATTTGTTTTAAGATCAGGTTTGGGTTTTATTGTCTCATTGATAGACTTTAAGGAATAGATTTTTCAAAAGCGAGTTTCAAAAGAAAAATTCAAAAATATCCAAATTACAGTGCTTTCAATATTCTTTATAATAAAGAATATAATATTCTTAAAGATATAAATTCGCACAAAAATCCTCCTGCTTATTGCGCGATACAAAAATACAGTTTCACCAACTTTAATTAAAACACCAAGATACACTAGCCGGAAACTGTACCAACCACAACACTCGTCTCGCACGATCGACCAGTAACAAGACCAACATAAACTCCTCCAATTCTGGAATACTCGAAACTTCATAATACAAACTTGGAACATTCAATACACCGGTTACAATTTGAACAGCTTCAACCTAAATACCATCGGCCATCCATTCTACCCATAAACCATCGCCACAGATCAACAACTCTAACTCAACACCCACTGCTGTTAATCTTTAACCGGTATCATCCCGAAAAGTACCCCCTAAAGTAGTCCATAGAATCCTTTTGCCGACTATAATCGGCGCTCGCAACGAATCAGGTAAAATCTTCTTGCCGATTATAATCGGTGCTCTTAATGAAAGGGGTAGAATCTTTTCGCTGTCTATAATCGACGCTCATAACGGAAGGGTTAGAACCTTCTTGTCGATTATAATCGGCGCTCGCAACGAAATTTACGCGCTCTTAACAAAAGGGGTAAGATCTCTTTGCAGACTATAGTCGGCGCTCTTAATAAAAGAGGTAGAATCCTTTTTCCGACTACAATCGGCGCTCGTAACGAAAGGGGTAGAATCTTTTCGGCGTCTATAATCAGCATTCTCAATGAAAGAGATACAATTTTCCTTCCGACTATAGTCGGCGCTCTTAACGAAAGAAATAGAATCTTTTCGCCGTTTATAATCGGCGCTCTTAACGAAAGGGGTAAAATTTTTTCGCCGACCATAATCGGCGCTCTTAATGAAAAGGATACAATCCTTTTGCCGATCATAATCGGCGCTCCTATCGAAAGACCTAGAATCATCTTATCAAATATAACCGACGCTCGTAAACATCATCCCGTGAATGCCGACTATAGTCAACGCTCGCAACAAAAGGCTTAAAGTACCAATTCCCAAGCGACCGAACCTCTGACGCAAGATGTCGATTGCTAGATAAATTGAGCGTGCTTTCAGGGAAAGGCTACAGCGGTATCAACGAGGAGATCATGTGGATCAGCATCGGTATGGGTATCACCATCGCGGTGCTGATCACAATAGCTCTTTGCTACATCGCCAGGGAGAAGTACAAGAAACGACACGAGGGATACTACGCCTCCTGACGGACGCTTCCGCCGCCATCTTGGGCCTCCTGGTCCTTCTCACCGGCGACGCCGGGCGTCTTTTTCAGCCCGACAACGTCGAGGGGCAAACCGAGGGCGTACTACATCACCGTCTAACGCCGAAATCCGGTGACTAATGGCTCTCCTTCGGCTCGAGCGAGCTGACGTTCCACCATGAACGAAATATCGATCGATGCTCCCTTAGACATTTCTTTTTTGACTCCTACAATTCTTTCTCCTCCCTTGTTTTTTCGCGTTTCGTCCGTTCGTCCAGGTTTCTGGCGAATGTCAGGGTCTGTACACCGGTTCTACGAATTATCGTCGGATCGGGTGTGAATCTTGAAGCGAGGATGATTTATGAAGAGGAAGGTGTAACCGACTGCAGGAAATACCGAATCGTGCGGAAGTTTGGGTGGTTTAAGGTTGATCGAGAGGGTGGTTAAGTTAGTTTCAGTTTATTAGAGCTGTTATTTGAAAATGTTTCCACGATTTTCTTTCTTTTCTTTTTTTTTTTTTTGTTTTAAGGTAATTAATTTGGCGAAATAAAGTTTCGGTTTAGAGTAATGCTTCTCAAAATGGACGATATTAGCGGACCCTTAAGAGGTGTTTGAATTTAACACTAAAACTACCAAAGCGATCGAAATGACCGGCTTGTAATTTCTCATAAAAATTTTATAAATTTACAACGGTTCAGTTTGACCAATTTTTTCTGATTTTCTGTGAAAAATATAGATAACAATTTTATTAGGATTATATTTTATAATATTACAATATCTCCTTATTTTATGTATTTTTTAGAATACCTATCATTTGTATTTTTTCGGATATAAATAAGTCTACTTTAATCGTCGGTAGGTTTAGTGTTAAAAAAATTATCCAAAAGAACATTAAGCATGATCTTACATTGGCGAGGTAAAGAAAAAGTTTTCAATTTTCTGAAAAAAAAATGTCTAAATTTTATTCCTAACGAATTAAGAAAAAAAAGGTTACTTTTTCACCGAGCAGGGAGCGTTTCTACTAGAAACTACAATTAAAGTTGACGGAATAATTTTGACGAGCACTGATTTAACACTAGATTTATGGACCATAGTTGGATCGTTTCGATGGGTACGTTAAAACACAGTTTTGTTTTAACAATATTAGTTAATTTTATTTTAAATTAACAAATTCAATGTCACTGGAGGAATATTTAGCACGTTTTTGTATATAAATTTCATTTTGTATCTACATTTTCCCCGCCTGTACTTGTTAATCTTAAGCACGAGATTTCAGTCTCCTAGTGTTAAGGAGACTGTTTCGAAATTGAGCGATAATAATATCACCGTGAAATTAATCGTCGAATATAAACAGTCAAGATTAGTTCTCAAGTTTGTTCGAAGAAACAGAAACTTGACCGAATTATTTCACTTGAGAACTACCCAATAATCCGTAACAATGGCGCCTCGGCGGAGACTAGACAAGCGTCGTTTCTTCATCTCGTTCGCTTCCCTGCTCTCGCCAAACGATTCAATTTTCCCAAAGACCGTTCCTCTTTGTACCGTTTTCAAACACAGCTTGACCATCCTATATGAAGAAGAAACTTCCGCGGAGCCACGATACGGTTCAAGGTTAAAATGTCTCGCGAAACGAGACGCGGTTCGCAATAAATTTGAAACTCTCGTAGACGCCCGTCTCCAGGCACGGTCGCGTCAATTTTTAAACAAACCACTTTTGGCAACAAATGCGACAGCCGGATTTACGACTGAGAGCATCCCTGCCAAGCGGTGGTAAACGCTGCACCAACATCGGTCTTCGGGGCTTTAACTCGTGTCTCCTTTCTCGCTACACTTGCTCCTGCCGATTTCGAATGAAATTCGTATTCGACGCTAATTCGCGAATGTCAATTCGTTTGGCGAAGAGAACTCGCGATGTTTGAGTTATCGATTTGGCTGGCATTTTTCGAGTTGATGGGTACTGTTGACCCTTGGACAATGCGGTTCTAGATTAGGTTGGGTGAACGAGGATCTTTTTGCCTTTTTATTTTTTTGCTGGATTTTGGGATTTGTTGGTTAATTATTTGGAACAGGTTTTTAGGATATTAATGAGCTATGAATTATGGTTGTCACGGTAGTGGTGTCTTTCATAGAAAAAATAGACGGAACAGGATTTTAGTTTTTATTTTCTTTTTTTGTAAATTTTGAGATTGGGTAATTATTTATTTCGAATAGGTTTGTTTAGATTGTCTTTATTTTTTATCGCGGCGAGTAAAAATATGTACGGTATTAATGAGCCATAAATTATGGTTGTCACACTATCAATATCTTCTACAGAAACAAAAAAAGACGAGATAGGACTTTTAATTTTCCTTTTTTACCAAATTTTGGGATTGGCCACTTACTTATTTGGTATCGGTTTATTTTTCTTGCCTTTATTTTTTATCGTGACAAGTGAGAACCTGTACGATTTTAATAATCCATAAATTATGGTTGTTACAGTAATGATGTCTTTCATAGAAAAAAAACAGACGGAATAGGAGTTTCAATTTTAATTTTTTTTCTTGTAAATTTTGGAATTGGTCACTCACTTATTTCAAATCGGTTTATTTAGTTCATCTTTAATTTTTATCTTAGCAAATGAGAGAATTCAGAAAGAGTGTGATGATATATGACATAAATGAGCCATAAATTATGGTCGTCTGTGAGAAAAAAAAAGAAATTGGATCTCGCGCGAGTTTTTTTCATTTTCTCTAACGTATTTTATTGCAAGGATAATACGTGATCAACATTGATTGTGATTTAAACCCTCCGAGCTCACTGCCTAACTTTGCGGCACCGAGGCGTCATCCTTTATCCGCAGATATCGATGGCAATAATCCACCGCAAAGAGGAGTGTGTCAATGTACACTTCAAAGTACCTCGAATTCGAATTCTAGTTGAAACAACAAACTCTAGGTATTTCGTAATGTATTATGCATAGTGTGCACCATCTGCATAGAAAATTTGGGTCAAATCGGTGAACGCGACGTGAGTTCTCTTCGTGAGATATTTTAAAACATCAAGGAGCCATAGGGACCTACTATTCCTCCCTCTAAATTAAGATTTTTTGCTGTGTATTAAAAAAAAATTCTTCTCTTTCACGAGTGTTCCTTGCTAATCACAACGATGATCGATCTATGATTTAGTTTCTCTATATATATATTTTTTTTTTCAATACATTTACCCTCGTCGTGAACAATTTTACTCAACCTCGTTTCATTTTGCATCACTCAAAAATATTGTTATTAAAATAATGAAAATAATGAAAATAATGAAAATAATGAAAATAACGAAAATAACGAAAATAATGAAAATAATGAAAATAATGAAAATAATGAAAATAATGAAAATAACGAAAATAATGAAAATAATGAAAATAACGAAAATAATGAAAATAATGAAAAATTAATTTTCAATTTAGAAATTTAGAAATGTGTTTTCGCCATAGTTTTTTTTCCTATTTTTATAAATTTGAATGTAACAGATTAGATTTTCTATTTTAAAATTGAAAAAATTATGTTTTTTTGTTTTTTTTTAATTTTAGAATTTAATAAATTAAAAATTACCCGTATTCTACTTTTTTAGAGTTATCAGATAATGTCTAATAATTTATAAATCAACAAATATTTTTTCCATATAACTTCGGATCTAAATTAGCGCATCAATAATACTTTAAACTTAGTTTACACGAATTAACAATAAACTTTCAGTATTAAATCTATCCAGTGCTAAAAGTATTCTTCGATGTATGTAAGAGGATTAAACTGGCGGTCGATCATCGGTGTAGAAAGCTTAAAGCACACTCAAATCGATACTTTCTGCACTGACGTCTAAACGTTTACGAATTAAAAAAAAAAAAAAAAAAAAAAAAGAAAGAAAAAGTCGCAGATATTTTTCAGCAAATTCAGTGACGAAGAGATTGAAACGACATTTTTGGGAACACGTAGAAACGACATCAACGAACGCTAATTTCGATTCTAATGTAGAACCAGAGTCAGTGTCAGTATCAATAATGGCAAGAATATAGAATTTGTCATAATGTCTCGGGGCATGAATGTAGTTAATTAAGGGTTGAATAGTGGCTAATGGGAAATTATTATCCGTCTTAAGAGAAACAAAATGTTTACCATTCGGTACGATTTTTTTTACTCCTATTTATTATTCGTTTAAAATTATTTTCGCTGGAAAAAAAACTAGTTCTCAACTAATTTTTCTTTCTATTAAATTTGGAAATTTTATTTTGTCAAAATTAATGAATGTTAATTAAATATTAATTTAATAGCGCTCGAAATGATCATCCAATACGATGATAAAGAAAAAAATACAGAATAAAAATTTTTTTTAATATATCTTCAATATATCTGGTATTTATTACAATTTTTTGTCTTCTTACTACTTGTTCGGAATAAAAAATATTTTCAAATTCGTTCGTATTAGAATAAACGAATATTAAATACAATTTTGCAGTTTAGTTTTCGGAATAATTATCGAACATGGTGACAAAGAGAGAAACGAAGAAAACTGGACGCACAATTTACTGTCATCCGTTCCTCCGATACGTTTTTTGCAATTTTCAATGCACCTAAATGGAACTGAGCCACGCTAATTAATTTACATCTTTAAAAATTCAAATCGAATAGGATTAACGAATAAGGTATTGAAAAACGTTCGTTTGTTGTATTATATAGAGCGATTTGATTTAGATGACGAACTACTGTTAGCTACTGTAATCGTAATCACGAGTACTCTGTAAATATCGGCGAGCCTGTTCGAATTGAGGAACGGATGAAACTCGATCGATCGACACGAGTATTTAAGAATTAACGAGAAACATAAGCGATGAATTGTGGCAGGATTATCGACATTAATGGTAATACGATATTTGTGCCGGATCATTTTGAATAATACACGAGTCCACGAGCACGATTCGAACAACTGTTTAATTTATACAGTTGGTCATAATCGTATTCGGCCATTTATAAATTAGCAAATTGAAAAACTTTTTAAATTATTTTACAGTAATTTAAAACGTGCAACACTTTTTAAACGAAGCAAAATATACACGAAAAGGAAATTATATTTCAAAGAAATAATATTAATATTCGAAATTGTGAAATACTTTTGTGAACAGCTGTATTTTGTGCACCCGTAAATATAATTTAAAGACGCCATTTTGTGTACGAAAGTTGTATCAGAATCGTGCACGTGTGATAGTGTAGGTGTGAATACTGGACAAAACTATAACAATTTTATTCTGATCACTCTATTCGTGGTTAATTTTTAGAGGAAGAAAGTCATTGGTTGTAACATTATTTTTGGAGAAATTAAGAGACTTACAAATTGTTGAATGATCAATTGTACCATTTTTTAATCCTGCTGTCTTCCTCATTTACAGTACACATTCGTGTTCCTTAGAAATCTTTTCTTTCAATTTTAAAATATTTTTAAGTTACGAGATACACAATGTTAAAGAAGTAAACGCAAAAATTAAATACATTGAATTTAATAAAGAAAGATTAAAAGTATGGCGTTTATGTAAACGTAAATTTTAATTTTTTGTTTTAAAACTACAAGATATACAATATTAAAAAAAAATGAACACAAAAATAAAGCACACTAAATCTCATAAATAAATATTTAAAAATACAGTGTTTATGTAAAAGTAAATTTTATATTTTTTAATATTTTAAAACTACAAGATATACAATATTAAAAAAAAATGAACACAAAAATAAAGCACACTAAATCTCATAAATAAATATTTAAAAATATAGTGTTTATGTAAAAGTAAATTTTATATTTTTTAATATTTTAAAACTACAAAATATACAATATTAAAAAAAAATGAACACAAAAATAAAGCACACTAAATCTGGTAAATAAATATTTAAAAATATAGTGTTTATGTAAAAGTAAATTTTATATTTTTTAATATTTTAAAACTACAAGATATACAATATTAAAAAAAAATGAACACAAAAATAAAGCACACTAAATCTCATAAATAAATATTTAAAAATATAGTGTTTATGTAAAAGTAAATTTTATATTTTTTAATATTTTAAAACTACAAGATATACAATATTAAAAAAAAATGAACACAAAAATAAAGCACACTAAATCTGATAAATAAATATTTAAAAATATAGTGTTTATGTAAAAGTAAATTTTATATTTTTTAATATTTTAAAACTACAAGATATACAATATTAAAAAAAAATGAACACAAAAATAAAGCAAACTAAGTCTGATAAATAAATATTTAAAAATATAGCGTTCGTATAAAACTAAATTTTAGTTCAATTTCAATATAGTATATCCGAGGCGGACAGCAAGATTAATTGTGTCTAATGAAAGTCTAACACTTATCAACCAATGAAGAAAATATTAATAAGATTGATTTGTAAATAATTGTTACTCCAAAGTTGTTATAATTTTGTCGAGTACTGTATGTTGCGAATTCGATAAAGTTACAGCATCTCGGGGTGCAGCACGATATTGCATTACTAACGAGAGATTAGGTGGCTCGCGTATGTATGTGTATACATAATGTGCAGATAGAGAATCTACCGAATCGCCGTGTTTTACCGCGAACATTCGCAAAGGCGTTCATTAATTTCCACCAAAACAGCGGGGCATCCCATTTAATTCGATCTCGTTACAAAGCACCGGCTGCTTATTGCGCGTGAAAATGGTGGTTCTTGCGATAGAAAATGGCGGGGAGTTATAACACACCCGGTGCAAAGTTTTTTACGTGCTTCTTTTTTTTTTTTTATTTTCTCGTCGAAGCGAAATAATTATTTCACGTTGATGGTTTCATGATGGTTTTGGTAATTATTCGTCAATGTTTTATTCATAAAATGTTTAATATTCTAGTCTGATAATCGAAGCTCGCGATAGGTTGTAGAATTTTTTATTTTTACGAACTTTCATCGGATAATTCTTTTTTCTTTCTTTTTTTACTTTTTTTTTTTCGTTTAGAAAATTTTTTTCCAGATTTTCATCATTCGTAAAATATTTAATATTCTAGTCTGATAATCGAAGCTTGTGATAGGTTATAGTATTTTTTACTTTTACGAACTTTCATCGGATAATTCTTTCTTTTCCTTCTTTTTTCTTTTTTCTTTTGTTTAGAAAATTTTTTTTCCACATTTTTATCATTTTTTAACTTGGTTATTATTTGTGGAGAAATTAAATAGGTTTAGTGTGTTTCGAGGGAAATTAAGGGAACGCCTGTTTATGAAATATTTCTTTAGAATAATACTTCGATTAATGTGTTCTGAAATAGAAATATCTGATCTAAACTGCTGTCGAGTTACGATGAAACATCGATCGTAACGAAACGAGACTTTTCGCCTCTTAAGAATCGATTTATTTTTTTGCTTCGGGCAATTATTTCCAGAGTGTTGTACGTAGACATAAATGATACGAATTTTCCACGATCGAAGCTTTTAATGGGCTTTGAAATGACCCACCATTTAAAATAACGAACACAATTTTTGATCCATTTAATCTCATCCTCGGTAACGAAATGTATTTTAAATGTTCATCGGGATACTTAGACAATTCATGTTACATGCTCAACGATGTTAACTCGAGCGAAAGTATATTTATTGAAAGATGATTATTTTTAAAGAAACAGACTAAAGGATAATATAACGTAAAGAAACTTTTGAAACTAGTGATACGACGCTGTGCATGGATTGTCCGATAAATTTCTAATACTTTAAAAACAAAAACAAACCACTGAAAGTAATAGACTAATAAATTGCACAACAATTTATCTAATCGATAAGCTGTTTTAAAAATTAATAAACAGGTATCCTTTCGACGATTTAAAATTTTAATATTAACCCTTATCGGTCGCTAAAATATTTTTCATGCGTGATTCTCACTAAGTTGTAACTGGTTTCGGTAAATATGCGAAAAATCTAACATTTTTGTTAGAAATTACTTATTTTTTTAAGGTGTGTTACAAATATATGAGTTTAAAATCAAACTGCTAGTCTCATCCCTGGAATGAACATAATTTTCAAAGCTGTTTTAGAAATTTTCACTGCTATCATCGCTATCGAAATTTCTACAATTTTCTTTATTCATTTTCCGACTCGATATATTAAACATTGAGTACAAAAGGCAGTGATATATCAGTGAAGATGTCAATTGCTCCGTTGCCGATGCTTAACTCACAAGTCAGTCGTACCCTCGTTTCATAGAACGCGAATCTTGACTGGTTCGCTCGTTGTCACCTCCCACGTATCGTGCAACCGCAGCGACAAAGTACTGTTCTCACGTGAGAGGTGACTTACGACCGTTAAGGGTTAAATTGCGCGACAGAAAAAAAAAAGCAAGTATTTAAACAATTAAATTAACCGTTTGCGTACCGCGAGCCACTTTCGCGCTCTTCAGATTTTGTGTCGAGAAAAGCCAGGGCATCTGGCCAAAACAGGCAATTGACGGCCCACCCGAAATTTCTAGAAACACGCTCGGTCTTTCAGACGCATTTATGCATCACTGTCAGTAATCCAATTTGTATTTTGTTGTTACCTATTCTAAATTAATAGTATATAAATATATATATATATATTTCTTTTTCATTCATAACTTTTTTATCTCGCTCTTCGGCTTTTTTCCGCACATAATCGAAGAATCGCGATCGCGCTCGTTGGCGCTTTTCGATCGCGTTTTTTCAAAACCCTCTGGTACGCAAACGGTTAATCCTTACAATCTTCTAAAATTTGTCCAAGCTCGAACCACGCGCGACACTTTGGAAATGATTTGCCTGAAAGCATCGAGATGTCTTCGAGACGAGTTTTAAACGCGTAAGAGAAGAATAAAACCATTGATACCGATCCTTACACTTACTCGAAAGAGACTTTTCAACTTCGATCGTCAACCGTTAAGCGTACAAAGGGTCTCAATGTAACAATTAACACGTACAACATAAGGATTCTGACCAAAATACTTTAGAATATACTTCGGAGAACTGAGATTATTATACCAGGGTCTCGATCTGATTGTGTATGGCCTGTAGAGAGCGACCGTAGAATAACGAGTACATATTGTTAGAGAATTATACATTGTTGAGACGTGAATAAAATCTGTTGCGTAGGTAATAGCGCGAGTATGGATTGTACGGAGATGTGCAAGCCTCCTGGTTGTTTCAATAATTATGTACCTTCCATTTTACGAGGAACACCGTCGTAAATATTATTACTATCGATATGTTCAAAGACTTTAATCCTTTGCACTTCACTGGTACCGCTACGGCGACGTAATTTTTTTTTAAGCTTAATTTTTTAATTTTTGCATTTTTATGAATTAAATTTTTTTTTTTGTTTTGGTTTTTATTCTAGAAGGAAAATAACCGAACAAATGAGAAATCGTAAACATTCGTAATTTTTTTGTTTTCTTTCCGAAACAGTTCTGTGAATTAAAAAAATAATTTAGGAGTGCAAAAGGCTAAATAATAAAAATGTTATTTCCTTCTCGTTTTCTAGTTAATAACAGTTAAAAACAGAAATATATTGGATATCGGATAATTTAATAACTGATTTAATTTAAAAAAATTGAAAAATTGATAATTTAATAACTGATTTGATTTTAAAAAGTTGAAAAATTGATACTTTAATGACTAATTTGATATAAAAAAGTTGAAAAATTGATAATTTAATAACCGATTTAATTTTAAAAAGTTGAAAAATTGTTTAAGGAAAATTAAACGAATCGCTCAAAATAAGTTTCTTTGGGAAACTGCAAAAACTACCCTATTTGTCTTTTTTAATAGAACAGCTCGAATAATCTGGTCTTTTAAATCCACTGTTGCATGTATAAAAATATTTTTACCCATCGTAAAAATATAATATCGTAAAAATAAATTTTTATTTTAATCGTTTGAAGGTTCAAAGAAACAGCAACCGGAGGTTTGCACAAAATGATGGAGTTCTGATGTTCCTCGAGCGTGCGACCCGTGCACCGTGACATTTAGATGTTTTTTTTATGAAGGATCGCGAGATCTCGTCGTAAGAGCGACAGATTTTAGAGATTTTATGGATGTTACGCGACTTGCTCGTGATAAGAGCCGCTTAGTGAGTAACTCGTACTTCTGTTGAAAGTAGTTGCTGTTTCGTGTAAGAGAACGGTGAGAGAGAAAGAGCGAGAGAGAGATTTATCCGTTTCAAGATGCGGTTCGATATATTGAAATGTCTATTACAAATGACCAACTTGATAGATTTCTCTATGTACTACGATATATTATTTCTTCTGGTGCATTTGTAACAAATAAACGAT
>SMSQ01022478.1:0-15758 GCA_019453375.1 Ctenoplectra terminalis | reverse complement strand
AAGAAACCAAGCAATTTTAATCAGTTTTACAGTTGATCAATAAATTAATATCGCTATTCAAATACACCAATTTGATCAAAAACTCAAATTATACTACTGTCTCTATTATTACATTACATTGAGCGTTACGGAATAAAATATCGTATCTCTAACAGCTTTAAAAAAATTACAAAAAACTATACATTGCGAAACAGATCACTGCATCCCCAAAAACTGAAAAAAAGAGCCCGCGATTTGCTTTCAGACACATTCATTAAACCAATAATCTAGCTGTCTCAACATTGTGAAACGGTTTGCTTCGATAAACTTTTTATCGAAAACCTACAAATGTCCGATGGTTCATGGACGAGAGTGTAGAACTTGCTTTTGTCTTTTTCGGAGTAATTCCATGGAACGTTGCTCTCGGATCGTCGCACCGCTCCTTCAAAAATGTCTACGATAAGTATTGCGATAGATCAATAAGAAGCAAGTGCAAAGGATAAGAGTGAAAATAAATACAGAATAAATCTGAATGGAAGAGTTGAATAAGAAGTAAGGCACCGCGATAAGAGAAAGTTGTAGTTTACGATATGGATCCAGAGTCACACGTTTCTGTTGAAGCGTGGGCTGTGGTTCAATGAAACATGCAAGAAACGAACCATTATTGGATTTCAGGTGATTATTTTCGGGATCGCTTATTACAACGGATGGTTAAAAGTACGTTTTAACGGACACAAAATTATGAAGCTTTTTTTTCATCAATTAATAGTGTTCCATGCGTAGAATTGAAAAATACAAGTGTTAACTTTGAATCGATAAAAGTGAAAAATGTAAAAAAAAGGATTCACCTGAACGAATACTTCGATGTGGATGAAAATTGTGGAGATATATTGCAAACAGTAAAAATGGTAGCAATAAAAGGACTCGAATGAAGCAAAGTATTGGAAAAGTGTAAGCTCTGATATTTGTTTAAAGATATTTTTCTATGAACGAGAAATGATAAATGTCGGAACTGTAATAAAAGGCAATAAAAATCAGAAAAAATAACCAGTTAGCAATTAGATACAATGCGATAGAATACTGTTATAAAAATGTTTAATAAATTAAAAATTAGAGATAAGAGGAAGAATCGATTAGGAAATAAGTAAATATCGATAAATTCCAAGTTAATCGATGAACGATAAAAGGAAAATAATTTACGATGATAGAAATAATTATAGAGAGGAAAAGAATAATTACCACCTTTGACAAAGTTTCTAGACACTGTGTTTATACGTCACAATTTGAATAACACGAGGTGAGAAAATAATTTATGTATTCATAAATGAGTAATAAAAAATCGTTCGATGCTGTCGAATTACATTATTCTGACTGACACCGACACATTTTACTGCATTTGTTATAAAACCTTGATTTTCTTAACACGTTAAGCGCCACGCCGCTGAAATTTTCTTTTAGGCGTCGTTTATTTCCGAAAATTGACAGTATCAATCTCAAAAAATAATACTTTATAATTTATTAACGATATCTATTAAATCACATTAAACAAAGTTACCATCTTCCCTCGCAGGCCTTTATAATTTTCTTCTTAAATTCTTAACTATTTTGGGATCAAATGTTTTTCAATTATTATCACAGCACACAAACTACAAGAGAGTCGAGCAAAATTGGCGTGGCGTTTGACGTGTTAATCATGCAACAGTAGATTGAATTAAAATTCCTAAATGTGTTAGAATTTAATATAATTTAATATAAATTCAAACTCCTGTGTTAGAATTTAATATAATTTAATATAAATACAAACTCCTGTGTTAGAATTTAATATAATTTAATATAAATATAAACTCCTGTGTTAGAATTTAATATAAATGTAAACTCCTGTGTTAGAATTTAATATAATTTAATATAAATACAAATTCCAGTGTTAGAATTTAATATAATTTAATATAAATATAAACTCCTGTGTTAGAATTTAATATAAATGTAAACTGCTGTGTTAGAATTTAATATAATTTAATATAAATACAAACTCCAGTGTTAGAATTTAATATAATTTAATATAAATATAAACTCCTGTGTTAGAATTTAATATAAATGTAAACTCCTGTGTTAGAATTTAATATAATTTAATATAAATACAAACTCCAGTGTTAGAATTTAATATAATTTAATATAAATATAAACTCCTGTGTTAGAATTTAATATAAATGTAAACTCCTGTGTTAGAATTTAATATAATTTAATATAAATACAAATTCCAGTGTTAGAATTTAATATAATTTAATATAAATATAAACTCCTGTGTTAGAATTTAATATAAATGTAAACTGCTGTGTTAGAATTTAATATAATTTAATATAAATACAAACTCCAGTGTTAGAATTTAATATAATTTAATATAAATATAAACTCCTGTGTTAGAATTTAATATAAATGTAAACTCCTGTGTTAGAATTTAATATAATTTAATATAAATACAAACTCCAGTGTTAGAATTTAATATAATTTAATATAAATATAAACTCCTGTGTTAGAATTTAATATAAATGTAAACTCCTGTGTTAGAATTTAATATAATTTAATATAAATACAAATTCCAGTGTTAGAATTTAATATAATTTAATATAAATATAAACTCCTGTGTTAGAATTTAATATAAATGTAAACTGCTGTGTTAGAATTTAATATAATTTAATATAAATACAAACTCCAGTGTTAGAATTTAATATAATTTAATATAAATATAAACTCCTGTGTTAGAATTTAATATAAATGTAAACTCCTGTGTTAGAATTTAATATAATTTAATATAAATACAAACTCCAGTGTTAGAATTTAATATAATTTAATATAAATATAAACTCCTGTGTTAGAATTTAATATAAATGTAAACTCCTGTGTTAGAATTTAATATAATTTAATATAAATACAAATTCCAGTGTTAGAATTTAATATAATTTAATATAAATATAAACTCCTGTGTTAGAATTTAATATAAATGTAAACTGCTGTGTTAGAATTTAATATAATTTAATATAAATACAAACTCCAGTGTTAGAATTTAATATAATTTAATATAAATATAAACTCCTGTGTTAGAATTTAATATAAATGTAAACTCCTGTGTTAGAATTTAATATAATTTAATATAAATACAAACTCCAGTGTTAGAATTTAATATAATTTAATATAAATATAAACTCCTGTGTTAGAATTTAATATAAATGTAAACTCCTGTGTTAGAATTTAATATAATTTAATATAAATACAAATTCCAGTGTTAGAATTTAATATAATTTAATATAAATATAAACTCCTGTGTTAGAATTTAATATAAATGTAAACTGCTGTGTTAGAATTTAATATAATTTAATATAAATACAAACTCCAGTGTTAGAATTTAATATAATTTAATATAAATATAAACTCCTGTGTTAGAATTTAATATAAATGTAAACTCCTGTGTTAGAATTTAATATAATTTAATATAAATACAAACTCCAGTGTTAGAATTTAATATAATTTAATATAAATATAAACTCCTGTGTTAGAATTTAATATAAATGTAAACTCCTGTGTTAGAATTTAATATAATTTAATATAAATACAAATTCCAGTGTTAGAATTTAATATAATTTAATATAAATATAAACTCCTGTGTTAGAATTTAATATAAATGTAAACTGCTGTGTTAGAATTTAATATAATTTAATATAAATACAAACTCCAGTGTTAGAATTTAATATAATTTAATATAAATATAAACTCCTGTGTTAGAATTTAATATAAATGTAAACTCCTGTGTTAGAATTTAATATAATTTAATATAAATACAAACTCCAGTGTTAGAATTTAATATAATTTAATATAAATATAAACTCCTGTGTTAGAATTTAATATAAATGTAAACTCCTGTGTTAGAATTTAATATAATTTAATATAAATACAAATTCCAGTGTTAGAATTTAATATAATTTAATATAAATATAAACTCCTGTGTTAGAATTTAATATAAATGTAAACTGCTGTGTTAGAATTTAATATAATTTAATATAAATACAAACTCCAGTGTTAGAATTTAATATAATTTAATATAAATATAAACTCCTGTGTTAGAATTTAATATAAATGTAAACTCCTGTGTTAGAATTTAATATAATTTAATATAAATACAAACTCCAGTGTTAGAATTTAATATAATTTAATATAAATATAAACTCCTGTGTTAGAATTTAATATAAATGTAAACTCCTGTGTTAGAATTTAATATAATTTAATATAAATACAAATTCCAGTGTTAGAATTTAATATAATTTAATATAAATATAAACTCCTGTGTTAGAATTTAATATAAATGTAAACTGCTGTGTTAGAATTTAATATAATTTAATATAAATACAAACTCCAGTGTTAGAATTTAATATAATTTAATATAAATATAAACTCCTGTGTTAGAATTTAATATAAATGTAAACTCCTGTGTTAGAATTTAATATAATTTAATATAAATACAAACTCCAGTGTTAGAATTTAATATAATTTAATATAAATATAAACTCCTGTGTTAGAATTTAATATAAATGTAAACTCCTGTGTTAGAATTTAATATAATTTAATATAAATACAAATTCCAGTGTTAGAATTTAATATAATTTAATATAAATATAAACTCCTGTGTTAGAATTTAATATAAATGTAAACTGCTGTGTTAGAATTTAATATAATTTAATATAAATACAAACTCCAGTGTTAGAATTTAATATAATTTAATATAAATATAAACTCCTGTGTTAGAATTTAATATAAATGTAAACTCCTGTGTTAGAATTTAATATAATTTAATATAAATACAAACTCCAGTGTTAGAATTTAATATAATTTAATATAAATATAAACTCCTGTGTTAGAATTTAATATAAATGTAAACTGCTGTGTTAGAATTTAATATAATTTAATATAAATACAAACTCCAGTGTTAGAATTTAATATAATTTAATATAAATATAAACTCCTGTGTTAGAATTTAATATAAATGTAAACTGCTGTGTTAGAATTTAATATAATTTAATATAAATACAAACTCCAGTGTTAGAATTTAATATAATTTAATATAAATATAAACTCCTGTGTTAGAATTTAATATAAATGTAAACTCCTGTGTTAGAATTTAATATAATTTAATATAAATACAAATTCCAGTGTTAGAATTTAATATAATTTAATATAAATATAAACTCCTGTGTTAGAATTTAATATAAATGTAAACTGCTGTGTTAGAATTTAATATAATTTAATATAAATACAAACTCCAGTGTTAGAATTTAATATAATTTAATATAAATATAAACTCCTGTGTTAGAATTTAATATAAATGTAAACTCTTGTGTTAGAATTTAATATAAATGTAAACTCCTGTGTTAGAATTTAATATAAATGTAAACTCCTGTGTTAGAATTTAACATAATACAAAAAAACAAATTAGACATGAAATGCAAATATATAAACATATGACAAATAAAAAAAAAAATGTTACACATAATAAACTTCCATTTAATATTTAAAAATATTGTTCAAGAGAAACGTTTTTATGCATCGCGAAGAAAGGTGCCAAAATATGTTCAGTAATTCATCTTTGTTCAAAACTCATGATTTATGATTCCCTACGAACGCTGTAATTATGCCTTTGGAAGGCTATCGAAGCAAGATAAAAGTTTCACCGATCGTTTTGCATAGACGACAGAGGATGGAACGGCCAACCATTATGTAATTCCATTGTAAATGTGGAACAGATTCCGGGTACTAAAATAGAAACGTATGATGATGTCGTCTGTGAAAGTTCAACGAAAGTTTCAGATATAATCGATTACCTTCGTCGTCAAAGGAGGAGCACCGACGTGTGAAATTGACACAAGACGACCCCTTTAGAAAGTTAGATTACACATCTGGTTAATTAGCTAACATACGTATATTTCAAATCAACAATTAATAATAATTGATTATCCAACGATTTTTTCTTTTCTCTCGATAGTGTCTTGTTTATTGTCTTTTATGTAACACCAAGTTACTATATACGTATAAAGCGCACGTTCTTAAATTATGCATAATCCAAGATGTACTGTGGGGAGTTGGAAAGATTGCATTTGGAAGGAATGAGGGTCTCACACGGGGAACGCGTGAAATGTAACTCTGAGATTTTTACGAAACATTGCAGATCGATAAAGAATCGAAAGATGTACACCCATGTTCAATATTATTAGGTTGTCCCAAAAGGAAGAAAATCCAACGTTTCATATGCACCAATCTATTAGGTTGTCCCAAAAGTTTCTTCCGTTTTATTCATAAGTAATGGATGCATAATGTTTTATGTTTTACAATATATTATTATTTTATTATTTTATATAGGATTTGTTCTCTGTTACTTTTCTTCGTCTCTAGTTTAACAAACGAGGCCAGATGTTTACATTAACACTGTCAGACGAAGCTACTTCGTGAAGATGACGAAAGAATCTTTTGGGACAACCTAATAGGTTGGTGCATATGAAACGTTGGATTTTCTTACAAGGAAACATATCGAACTGTTCGTCTCCGATTTTGATGAAACTTGGTGGATACATTAAGCAGGTGAAAATAAAGGACATGTATTTTTTATGGCTGCCAATTTTAATTGTTTAATTTTATGGGTTGCAAATTTAGGGGGTGAAATGACCCCTTGAAATTTCAACAGAAAAATGCTATCTCGAAAACTATCATAGATATAAAAAAAACTTCTTAGGGAAAAGTTTCCTGGTTTCTTAAAGTAAAACAAATAGTAGAAATTAGTTGTGATCTAAGAATAGTTAATCCTGCTTTTTTTCCTTTCGTTGGAAATTAGTTGCGATCTAAGAATAATTAATCCTGCTTTCTTTCTTTTCCTTGGAAATTAGTTGCGATCTAAGAATAATTAATCCTGCTCTTTTTCTTTTCGTTGAAAATTTGTTGTGATCTAAGAATAGTTAATCCTGCTCTTTTCCTTATCGTTGGAAATTAGTTGCGATCTAAGAATAGTTAATCCTGCTTTTTTTCTTATCGTTGGAAATTAGTTGCGATCTAAGAGTAATTAATCCTGCTTTTTTTCTTTTCGTTGGAAATTTATTGTGATCTAAGAATAATTAATCCTGCTCTTTTTCTTTTCGTTGGAAATTAGTTGCGATCTAAGAATAATTATTTCTGCTTTCTTCTCCTTGGAAATTTGTTGTGATCTAAGAGTAATTAATCCTGCTCTTTTTCTTTTCGTTGGAAATTAGTTGTGATCTAAGAGTAATTAATTCTGCTCTTTTTCTTATCGTTGGAAATTAGTTGCGATCTAAGAATAATTAATCCTGCTCTTTTTCTTTTCATTGGAAATTTGTTGTGATCTAAGAGTAATTAATCCTGCTCTTTTTCTTCTCGTTGGAAATTTGTTGTGATCTAAGAATAATTAATCCTGCTCTTTTTCTTTTCGTTGGAAATTTATTGTGATCTAAGAATAATTAATCCTGCTTTTTTTCTTTTCGTTGGAAATTAGTTGCGATTGTGTGTGTTTTAAATTTAAATTATTTAAACAACGTTTATTGATTTTTGAAATCGGTCGATCAACGGCGAATGATAACGCATATTCCATATCCTTTTATTTTTGTATTTGGTAATAATTCAGTAACAATTATTCCCGCGATCAGCTTAAAATAATAATTGAAATATAAACACGTAATTATAACAAATCGTGAACTAATACCGTAAGAACCATTAAAATATACGGTTACGGTCGTAATTCTATACAGTAATTAATATTTCACTTACGTTATGATGCGATAAGTTTTTTTTATCGCTCCTAAATAATATAATACGTCTTTAAAGAACGAAGGCTTGCGCAAGGTTTTAAGAAGAGGCGTTTCTCCAGTAACAATTTCAATTTTTATCAATCCAACCAGTTGCAACATCAATCAATCCTGCACAATAATAAATATTTCAGTTACGATATTTTATTATTTTATCCGCAAGAAAAATGCACCCAAAGGTGAACCAGTCTTCATTGTCCACGTAACCGAGGTCTTTAAATAAATTACTGCAGGACGTCCTTTATGTCCGCGATATCGCGATTGATTAACGATGGCAACCAAAGTCTACATCGGGCACGTGCTTAAAACGTTGTACTACGTCGTGCTGAAACTTTCTATCGTAAATCAGCGCGTACCTTAGAGAGAACGGATCAAACGAGAACTGATCAAATTCCTCGAAGAACTTGCGCTCTTTCCGAATCTATACCGATTCTGTGTTTTGCATTCAGCTAGCGCAGCGAAATTATTTGGACGGAACGAGCCGGCTGATATGAATAATTGGGACCGGAATCGTAAATAATGACAAGGAAGTGTCAACAGAGTAGAAGGCAAGCTGAAGTTCGCGTGCATTTACAGCGCAACTCTGTAGTTGCAGACTGCACCCACAGCTGACCTATCTTGACCTACCCTTTCCTAAAGCGACTGTAAACTAGACTTAATCCAATCTGCGTTTATATTTGATCCGGCCAACAGTTTCGCCGAAACTGTACAAATTCGGGGCCAAAGAATAAATAGCGCTTTGATATAAAGTTACGATTAAAGTTAACGTTGACGGTTGGAGAAGCTTGTTTTCTCAGCCGGAGAAGCAAATTGTTTCGTCTGTACGTGATCGAATTTTCCAACTATCTCTGACGACAGTAATAATAATATAATATACAGAAACATGGGACGCAGTTCTTTTTAAATGCGAAATTCGGCACGGTAGATTAATTCAGTGTTTCCTTGTATCTTTCCGTTCATCCGTATTTAAATTGAAATTGTTATTTAGATCAATTCAAACTGATCTGTGTTTCGTTTAAAATTGTCACCATAGTAGCAAAAAATAGATATTTTAACACGAAGCAAGAAAAGAGACTTAAGCTGCTGTTAGAATGTAAAAATATACAAACGCGTTGTTTATCATTGTAAAACAATGTTCAATCATTATCCTTAAATTTATAGATACTTTAACAATGTTTAAAGAAAGAGATTTTCGCATACTTTTCTTATATCTCTTACATTTTCGAAATATATAAATACTTGCAATAAAACAGACGAATCGCATCGTTCCCTTTTAGCAGTGAAAAAATAGCAGTAAGAATTATAAAATTAACTTTTTACTATAAATTCGTAATTAATACCCCAATTCGAACATTAATAATAAAAAATTATTTTAATCTTAAAAATCTTTCTCTCGACCGACTTCTTATTTCGATCCGATCCATCTCTCTCTCTCCGCCCTCTCTTTATTTTGTACACGCACAAACCAGCAACAAAGCGTACCTCCAACTTGAAAAATTCTTAAATGGCCAGGAAATAGAAATAAAATAAATATGTCTCTTGAATTGCAACATTTATTCGGTATGCACCGTAATATATACCCTGCAACGATTATCTACATGCTCGTTGTCCGTGGCATATGCTCGCGTCTGCATGAGTTACAATACACAATACACGGTACATATATAATACGACATAATATATCGATATAAAATACAATATACGTATACATATATACGTCCATAGAAGTATACAATAAATATTTACAACAAATTGAACCAGAGTAGTACGCGTTTCGTTAGAGCTGGGACGGCAAGAGGCGACGACGGGGCGACTCATCGTAATTCATGGTTAGAAGAAAGTTGAATGTGGCTCGCTGAGATCACTGACGATTCACGTCCTATCCTTTATACCTGATTCTGGTCCTCCTTGCTCGGGTGCGCCGCTATCCAGTCGAGCGCCTTTTGAATGAGCGGCGGTATTTCCGGCGTGGTGGGCAGGTGAGCGCCCTGCGGTTGGAAACCGTTCTCGTTCGCGACATACGTCAACGCGATCTGCTGACCGTCGTCACTCGGATAGCTGAAGCTACCCTGCGCGTTCATCGCCTCGCTTTCTTGTCCAGCGTTCTCCACGTGACCTTCCTCCTGCGCTTTGATCCCGTTCCCGGACTCGTAGTTCCATTTGTACGAGCCGTCCGGATTCGGACCCTCTTGGCTTTGGCTGACAATTGGTATCACGTCATCTGCTGGGGCGGCTGCCGCGCAACCGGCCAACGCGATCATGACTACCTGTGAATAAAAAGATGGGAGATCAGAATTTTTTCACGGTCGTTTTAAGATCGTTTCACCCTGTCGTGATCTTTTCTACGGTGCTTTCGTTTCTCCGGAAAAAGTTTCCAGACTTTCAGAGAGAGATCTGTATTCGTTCGAAGGAAATTTTGCGAGGAAGGTGAAGTATAATTGGAGTAAAAAAGATCGAGGAGCGAAGTTAATTTAGCTGAGCGTCGCGTTTTCATAAACTGCGCGAAACGAACTGTGATCTTTGCGCGCTATTGATCTTCGACTCGTTGCCTTCCGTCTCGAAAAATATGGCGTAACGAGCGTTGGAAAATCCGGAACGAGGAGAGTCATGCCTCGCTAGTCATCCAAAGTTATTTTTGTGTCCAGCACCTTTTTAAGCGAATCCAAGGTCTGTTACGAGTATGCAGACCGAAGTGCGCGGTTTCAGGTGGTGTTTGCATATGTTTGCATATGTTTCGTGTTTGCATATGTTCGGAAGTTAATGCTAGCTACCGCGTTGTCTTTTTAATGCAGTGAAAAATTGAAGCAACGCGTAATTATATCGTTATAATTACATTAAACGTGATACAATTATACGAATTACTATTGATACTACAACGTGATCAATGCTCGGCTCGTAATAACGCGGTTATAATGCTCAATCGTCCACGTTCACGTTCTCTTAATTTAAATAAAATTACGGAACACTGTTCGAACGTTTCACGGGAATAATTCTGTTGCTCGCAAATGAAATCACTGGATTTGATGCGAACATTGAACCGACGGTAACGCATTTAATTTAAGCGAATTCAAAGTTTGCTGAAATCCTTAACGCGATGTTGGTCATTGTAGCCGAGCAGTAAAACAAACACGGCGTGCAATTGCCGTGTAAAGACGTCACGGCAGATGGACCGACGTCGAGAGTTCTCGCGTGCACGAGCCTGGCCCTCCCGCATGCATGTGTATTCTCGCTCGGTGTTTGCGTTATTGTGTTTAAACATCTATAAATTACGTCGCGGAAGATCGATTCGCGCGTAATTACGAGTCTGTGGGGTGCGATTTAAGCGGTGTTCCTGGCCACGTATCAATTCGTGATATCGATTGCAAGATTGTCCGCCGTTTAATCCACGCGTGAACACCGCGAGTGGACTGCATTGTCGAAAACGAAGCGACGGGAAACTGGTCGCAGTAGTGATACCGTTTCGAGTCAGCCACGACTCGAGTGGTAGAGCGACAGCTATTAAGTCAGACATAGTTGGCACCGTTTCATCGAGTACATCAAACAACGTATCGATCTATTCAATTTCTAATCGTTGCAATATTTTTCTACGTATCATCTCTTAATTCTAACATTTATTTAATTAACCGTCTCGTAACAAACAACAACGTTTACACGTAACCGGATAAACGTGTAATGCAAATGTTAATTGAAACTGCGTTTGAATCGGCAATAAACATGCAAAACGAGACAACGATTCTTCCTATCCAGATCGTTAAAGTTGGAACGAAACAATTTAGGAATATTTCAATCCCTGTAAGATTCATACCAAGTATTCGACGCTTCGATCTACGTCGAATCCATCGATATCCTTGAGGGACCGTGAAAGCTGCAGGCCTCTCTACGTTCACCCTACTTACCTCTCGATCGATCGTCCCGTTGAACGCCCCCAAAAGAAATCTCAATACGTGTCCCCGAATCGATCGAATGAAAAGGCACAACCAACGTATCACAATATTGCCGACGTGAATCACGCACAGAAACGCGTACAATCGTAGACCGCGATCTCAAAAGCACTCGACGAATCTCTCCGGATCGAGAGCTCACTCCGAAGACGTTCCGATCGCGTCAAGTCCGTACTTCCGCCCCCGCGAGTTCACCTAAGATCTCTCGAGCTTTTGTTTTTTTTTGTTTTTTTTTCTTTTTCCGGCAGCGTTTTTCTCCTAATTGTCGCTTACCAGTGACGTGTACATGCTGCAGCAGTAATCGCTGATGGGCAAGTGTTTATCAAGCCCCGCAGCGCTCGTCGTATATATACCCCTGGAGGCATCACCAATACGATCGTTTGGCCAAGTAACGATAGCCACCGTGCACCTAAGAGGACGCACATGGGACACGACGACACAGCGACGAACAGAGAGGAACGACCGAGGGGGACAGAGAGGGAACGATAGCGGCACAGAGGTAGAGGCACCTTAAGAGGGGTTACACGGATCCTCATTTAACGCGCGCGGGATATACGCTCGTGTGCATGTGTGGGGAAACGTATGGAGACAACAACATACTGTACATCACCCGGAGAGACTACCTTCCCGGGGATCAGCATGTCACATTGCGCTAAATGTCATCGGGTCCCCGTTAAAGGATGCTTACTCAATTGTCATAATTTCTTTAACGTCGCGCCACCACGTCGGGGCCCTTTAGGTCATCCGAGGGGTTATTCGTCGAGTTCAAGGGTTGTTTCACCGATGCCTCGACTCGTGTCGGACGGGTCCAAGGGGTTGCGTTGGCAACCGAAACGCGTAATTGAAGGTGATGGGTCGAGGAAGATAGATGGTGATTTATGTCACTGTCTCGTAAAATAATTTTACGCCGTTTGAGTTAAAGAGTATTCGTTTTAGGTTTTGATTGTGTGCAGTGGATGTTGTCGAGGCTGTAACGGATTGAGCAATTGTTGAGGCAGCAACAGACTGAGCTTAGCGATACTTTGAAAGCGTTGCTTTTTGTTTAGGTTTAAGTTGTGGATCCTTGGGTTATTTTTTATTCAATCGAGTTCTTGTTTCGTTAAAAAAATTTCTAGTTTTAAGAAAAATGTAAGAGAGCTATCATCGATATTCGAATTTTGTTTTTTCAATTTTGTGTTAAACATACTTAAGAATTGGGAATTTTTTTAGCTAAATGAGAGCGCACTTACGTCGAAAGGAATTTGAATATAAAATAACTACTATCATTCGTGATTTATATGTCCATTTATCGAAGATATGCTCATCGTAGTAACATATTAAAATGAAACAAACATTTTATTAAAATATGTTGTATATTGATCGTTACGTACATAATTACCGTAATGGATACTTTCTTTTTTCTTAATCATAAGTCTTAAAAAAAATCGGGAGTGTAAGTATTTACGAGCAATGTAAGTTTTTTATTCACGGATCTAAATTTATTACTGAGAAAAATTAAACACGTTACGTACGTGGCTTCCTTCTTACCAGACAGTGAACATAAAAAACAAAATATAATCACAATGTAAACGTTTTGTTTTGAATTACGGTTTAAAAGTTCGTAAAGTTAAACGAATCTCAACTAAATTCACAAAAAAAAAAAATTACATTTTTGAATATATATTTAAAATACATTATTAAAATTTTGCAACGCGAGTGATTCACTCAAAACGAAGAGATTCGACCATAAATATTACAAACGTATTTAAATCAATTTCAAAAGTACGTTAATCCATTCTCTAATTCATAAAATATATATTTTATTCTCGCTACGAGCGTTCACTATAAAAAGTTTGAAGAAAATATTTTCAACGAGCAATAAAAATATAAATTACGCAAATTTGTTGAGTGCATAGTTGTTCGATTATTCACCAATACCGATTCCAATCGTTCGAAACTTACTTCTTCGAAATTTAACGCTACCTATTAAACGATGAGACGATTCGTTGCAAAATTACCGACCGACTAAAATTTTTCTTCGCGTCTCGATTTAATTACGAAGTCAAGATTACGTTGCTGTTGCGTTACCATCAAAGGACTCCGAACATTATGAATGTCACGAATATCCTCACAATACGTTCGGAATTGTTTAATGGTAACCTTTCCGTTATTAACGGTTAATTATACGTTAGTCAAGCTACTTGGTCGATGTTCTAACAATTTACTTTGTCGCTAATTTTCTTCTAAAGAGTGAAACGTCTAAGTTGAACGTAATACACGACAATTATTGGAGAATTTTACACCGGCCATGATAATTACATAATACGTAATACCGTACGTTCCTTTACCATTTTGTTTGAACAGCATTTTAACGCGCCACTTCATTCAATCATTTTTATCCCTCGTATTTGCCTTGTATCTCGTTTCTCCACCATTATTCCACACATTTCACTTTCGTTCGTTCTGCGTAAAGTGAAGGTGCTTTGCAACACTTTCTGTGTATCTTTCTATTCTATTTTAAACATACCAGACGCGTCACTATTACCTTGGATTAAGTATGGGCGCGCATCTGTTTAATCAGTAATCAATGTTACCCGATTGGAATGTTAAGAGTCGATTATCGATAGGTATTAATCGATTGCATATTAATTACGATATTTTTCCATACAAGTTGGTTTTGCATAAAGAAAAAAAAAATATTTATTAACTTAATCGTTGACCAATGCGCTATAATCGACGTGGCATTTCCAATCCACGGTTAATCAACAATACAACGATGAAGCTCGAACGAACATAAATCTGTCGAATTTTTATCATTAAAATTAATTTTCTGCGAACGTCTCCGATACCATCGAAGCAACTTTTAGAGAACGATCGGTGAATTTGTCGTAATAATGGAGGAAAAAACTTAAACACAGTTTATAAAACTAGCTTATAATCTCGTTCGATAGCATTAATCATGTTTCCACTTGTAGAAGAAGAGCTTTCATCCTTCTTATACAATCACTGGATCTGACTGTAATCGAAGCAACTAATAAATCATCCGGTTAAATCGCCCAAAGAACGATGAATTATATACCAGAAGACGTTATTCTGCTTCTTTTATGGAAAACGCAAGGAATATGCGGAGCTGTAATAAATTCTCGTTTTCTTAGGAATGTCAAGTACTCTGTTAGAAGCGACAGTTGCGATTGTGCGTGATTCACTAAGGCACGTCATCGATATCTATGAACAATCTTCTCGAAGCGATGCTTCTGTTTGGAGTATACTTTTAACGGCGGAGAGTAACAATTACGAGGAAAAGTAACTTCCAGTCTTTCAACGTAACGAAAACAATTTTATATCGTTCCTTTTAATTCTTGATTCGTTGGAAGAGAGTGATTTTTTAAAGACAGCCACGCGTATAATACTGTTAGAAATGTTTTTTAATTAAATTAGGACGAGATGGTTTAGATTTAATTTCATATCATTCGGTAATTTACCGATATCGAATCACCGACACGATTCAAAATTATTGTTAATATACATCCATTTGAAGCTTCAGAATTTTGATAATAAATTAATATCAATAACTTTGCAATACCAATACGATTTAAAATTATTGTTAATATACCTGTGTTTAAAGCTTCAGAATATTGATAATAAATTAATATCAATAACTTTGCATCACCAATGGGATTTAAAATTATTGTTAATACACCTGTATTTAAAGCTTCAGAATTTTGATAATAATTCTTATGTATATAAAATAAATAAAATTATATTTTTCATTCATAATTTTAACAGTAAAAATTTTTATAATATTTATATAATACATAATAAAATATTAAAAACATTTTAAAAAATTAATTTTCTTCAGTTATCACAGCACTATTAAATTTGATTACTGTATTACTGTAGCGATACCACGATCAATCTACAATAATTATTACTTAAAACATTTTCAAATCAAAGTGAAGATCTGTAATCAATCGTAATTTTTTCTCCAATAAGCAGACAAAATTCG
>SMSQ01022477.1:1615-13210 GCA_019453375.1 Ctenoplectra terminalis | reverse complement strand
AGAAAGAGGGACTAAGAGTCGAGATGGTCGTAAAGATTAAATGCTTAGATATCGGTGAGGCAATAGTAATGCATCGAACAAACTTTTTTATTTTTTTATTTTTTTTTATAAAAATTTTATTAATATATCGGTGAAATGTTGCTGATTAAAATGAGACCAAACACGATATTGTTACGACAATTGGTTATAACGATTAGGCTTGTAAATGTTCCTCTTTCCACGCTGTTTCTTTTCATGCATTCACAGAAAGCAAATTATTTCAAGATTATTCAGGTTAATTAAAAATATCGTAACAATTTCGTGTTTGGTCTCATTTTAATCAGGAAAAACTCATCGATATGTTAATGAAATTGTTATAAAAAAGAAATGAAAAATAAAGAAAAGTTTCATTGCGGCGTCATATTTCTCCCATATTTGCTTCAGGGGGAACCTCCCAGTGGTGGGGATAACCCACGAGCACTTAGCGTGTAGATCCTTCCGAACATTTAGCCAGTCTACTATATTGGTACGAATGGTACGGTTCCTGAGGACTTGCGAGAATATTCAATAGCATGAAAAAGCTTTGGAAGAATTTCTTACCAGTCAAATGGTGATATTTGAACGCTTATCTGGGTGGGTTACTGTTCCGAAAATTCGAGAGAACAAAGGAAAGATAAGTCTGGGTAGAGTATCGATATCCGGCGTAAAAACACGCGGATTTAAGTTTGTAGATTGTGAAACTAAACATTTGCGAATATCAGGACCTCTTTGGGGATGAATCCAGTTCCAAGAATTAGTAGAGATAGCGGCAGGCGCTAAAGTGGACAAAAATCTGGACGATTAACCCCTTGCATTACTTTCACGAGTCTGACTTGTGATGAAAATTTGTGCCAAACTTGAATATCACGAGTCAGACTCGTTGTTGCGCTTCCATGCCAAACATGAATATCACGAGTCAGACTCGTTGTTGCACTTCCATGCCAAACATGAATATCCCGAATCAGACTCTAAAGTATTTTTTAAAAGTTTTTGATTCAAATTCATTTGAATTTCCAAAGAGCTCCATCGCGTGAAGTAAATACGAGCCTTCCGCGACCATTCCGGCGGCCAAGTTTGGCACGGTTTTTCAGAGTTTCGGCGTAGTGCAAGGGGTTAAGCGAGGATTACTGTACAGTTTCTAATTTCTGTAATTTGTGTAACACATTTGGATTCGTGTAACACATTTGTGAGACAATTTGATTCTAAAAAAAGCTAAGAAAAACTGAACGAAGATCTACTTTAAAAATATGATACAAATCAAATGTGTTTGTATTTACCCTAAATTTATCGTAACTCGGCATCTTGATCAACATGTCATGCAAATAGTGCATGGCAGTGAAAGCAGCCTTCCAAGGCAAATACTCAGTCTCGTGAGCTAAATACGACGTAACATCCAATGCAGTAGCGTAATCCAGTCTTCCAGCTCTGGCCAAATTAAGTGCATCGTCTATCAACTGAGCACGATTGATCGTTGAGATATTTCTGAAGGAATCCTTGTTCAGTTGTTTGATTATCATTTGCCAGTTCATTCTGTCGTAATTTACTCTATAGTAACCTAAAAAAAAGTTTAAGGAAAAGCGGATTAAAAATTTTGCAACAATTTTAATTAAAACATTTATTATTATATGATTTTATAAGATCCGATTTATGGAAGTATTCCGATAATAATTTTGCAACAATGTCAGATAATTCTATAATAAATGTACAAAGTTTAACGATTCTATAACTCCAACTTTATAAAACAAAGTAGATTTCAATGCCGTGTTATAAAAAAATATTTGTTTATTTATGTTTTTATAACAACCATCGCGACAATTAGGAATTAGAACACATCAAATACTTCTTTTACCGTTTTTTTTTTCTCAAACAGAGAAAAAGATATTTTACAATGCTTGTTAAATTATTTTTAATATCCGGCAATAGATAGGCATACAGAAATAATAAATTTCTGCATAAATAGCTGAAGGTGACTTTGAAAACATAAAAAAAAAACAACTGATGAAAAGTATGCTATGATTATTTTACAGAATTTTTTGAATCATATTATGCGACACCGAAAACGTTTCGATCGGTTTACTATCAGCAGAATTATTTAGGAGCATCTCGATTTGCGGTTCACTTTGTACATTTATTTATACTCATTATACACTGTATAATTCTCACCAGTTTCTTGCATGTTGAAGATTACCCACTCCGAGGATTTCCAATTCAGATTCGACAGGGTGATCGATTTTTCAGCTTTCATCCACTGAGAAGGTTCAGTTCTATTGAAGTCTAATTGACTTTCGGTTGTATACGTGATCGGTATCCACCACAGAGGTTCTGAACTGGACGTAGTTGTTATAGTTCCATTGCGAAGCATGAACCGTTCCTGAGGGACAAACGAAAAATTACAAAAATCATGCACAAAAAATACATCAATTTATTGGTATCGTTTTATGTCCAACAAACCTGCATCAACGTCGCTGCGCCGTTATTATAATTACGTGTAACCGTTACCACCGGGAAACCGGTCTGGAGAGTCCAAGTATCCATAATTTCCTTTATTGTTACCGTAGAATCGAGAACCTTATCTTTGTGCGCTTGTTTTGTCAAAGTGTCCCACAGATCGTTTTGCTCAGCGCTTTGATACGCTCTGATATGAAAGTATAAACCACAATTTTTAAGTAAAAGAAAAAGAATTAAGTATACTTTTTTTTAATTTACAACTTTATATTTTCTCTTAATTTACACATTAACCTTTTGCATTCCAACAATAAGTCCGCTTCCTAACCCATTCGGATCAGATTTAAATGCTACACAGCAACAGGAATGAAATGTACATGGCCAGGAGGAGGCTGGTTAGATATTATTTTCATTTTTCTATCGATTAAAACTATTTTTTTTCTGTACTTTTATAAACTATTACAACATTGGGAGCTGTAATTGTTATATGATTTTAAGACTTCATAACGGCGAGTTGACGAGCTACGCTTGTCAAATTATTCGAATGAGTTAGGTATAAATACTGTCCAACCTACCATTAAATATTATCGATATCAGATGTTATTCAACGACTACTTATTCGACAATTTAAAATTACTTTTCGCTCTAAAATTTCGCATTTATCAATCACAGTATGAGGCAAAAATAAATTTCGATTGATAGTTGATCAGAAAAGTATACAAGAATCACAGTGCAAAGATCTAATATTTATGTTTTTGAGATATTTAGCGATTTAGAAAATATTTTGTAACTTTTTAATGGATTAACTGCAGACATGATTTTTTTCACTTAAAGTTGAAAATATAATCTTCCACTTGAGAATCTAAATATGTATACCAATTTTAAGCTAGATTTTTTTAATGTTTAAATATGTTCCAAAAATTTGAGTCATTAGTGAGTTATCAGTCAAAGTAGATATGCATCACTTATGCGCAATACGAAATGAAGTTAGCATTATTTTCCTATGATGTTAACCAAAATTAATCCTTTCAAGGGCTAAATTGATTCTCTAATTGACAATGTCGCTCTGGAGGTCATCGGTGACGTCAAAATTAATTAAATAATTCGAATAAAATAAACCGTACTGATTGTAAATGTAAAATTTTCAATACCGTTGATGCATCACTGCAAAATATCAAATGCACTATGGATTATTTCAACGAGTTAATTTATTTATAAATGATAAATCATTGCATCTTCCACTGTATCAAAATTTGTTCCGAAAACTGAATAAATTCTATTTAACTATGATACTTCCAGTGACAAGCATCGTTAGTTTATTTTAAAATAATGTATATTAAATTGTAATCAGATTATTATTCTTATAAGCAGATACTCACTTTCCATTCAAATAATTCGTCAAACCTTGTTTGAACACAGTAGTAGTAAGAAAATGGTCCATCATTCTTATTATGGAAGCACCTGTTTAAACGTGAACATGATTACATTTTTTAGATTATATTGCAAATAACACATATATATGCCTTAATAGTTGAGCAATTTTAACTCCTAATATCTACCTTTTTCATAAGAAATTGTATCGAAAATTTCACTGATTTCATCAGGATGTTGAACTTCGATCGATATCTGATGCGAAGATTCTAATGCATCCAAACTAAAAACGTTTTGCAAATCATGTACAACAAATTGCTCCAATACTTTCCACGTTGGTTCCACCTAGAAAATCAAATCAGTAATACGTATCAAAAATTTTAATAATTCATTCAAACTGTATAATGTGGCCGTTCGACAAATATAAAATAATACAGAATACGAAGAATGTAAATATTTTTTTAATATTTTTTAATTATTACATGGTTTGTTTGAGATTGAAAAACTTACTGCGTTTATACCGATGTATTCCACGTAACTAGCAAAGCCTTCGTTCAACCAAAGATCCGACCACCAAGTTGGAGTTACCAAGTTACCGAACCACTGATGAGCCAGTTCGTGAGATATTACAGTGGCTACTCGTTGCTGGTTGTTGCTGGTTGAGACGCCTTCTTGGTATAACATAGCGGTTTCTCTAAAAATTAAATTATAACACTTGTCAAATATTGTAGAATTATATACGATAAAGTTTCGCATACGAAGAATTTCTACAATGAAATAAGAATATCAGTGTTCAGTCCTGAAAGGCACCGGATAATTAGTAACGGTCCTAAATCACATCAGCACGGTTTATGACATGGTAGGCTAGAGACATCTAATTTTTGGGTGCCATCTGGCTAACAGACTATCGATGGCACGTGCAAATTTTGGGTCCGAGTAGCGTAGGTTGAAAGTAATGCAATTTTTTCGCGACCGAAAACTGTTTTCGCCAACCAGAAGGACCACGTGGCAATTTGAAGAAGATCTCGTTGGCAACTCGCGGCCTACCTACCCCGTAAGATAGACACAGTTCCCCTTCCAGAAAATAGCACGCCGAAGGCGTACTGGAAGGGAGTAACTGTGGCTATATAGCGAGGTGCAAATTGCGCCCCGAGAGACATTCTTATACATTTTCGTTAGAGACATTTCATATACAAGATCTGTCCGAAAAGTAATGCAATTAAGCTCGTAAAAAAAATTGATTTAAATTAACGTTACAAACTTTAAAATTCTTCAAAGTACAACCCTTGGGCATCAACACACTTTTGCCAGTGATTTTTCTACGCACGGTACGCATCCTGGAAGGCGTCGACGGGAACCTCGTTTAGAGCTTTCGTCACGGCGGTTTGGATCGTTTCTACGGTTCCAAAATGGATTCCTTTCAGGGCAGTCTTGATCCTCGGGAACAAGAAGAAGTCTGCCGCAGCCATGTCAGGACTGTACCGGGGGTTGAGGTAACCTTGCCAACCTGTGCCTGGCCAGGCACTTCCGGACGCGCAGAGCGGTGTGGCTGGGAGCGTTGTCGTGGCGCAGGTGTCACGTAGTGGCGATCTCCTTTCGGGTGCGGACCACCTTTTTTCTTAATCTGTTGAGCACTTGCACTCATTCGACGATCGTTATTCAAAAGTTCACGAACACGGGAAACATTTTTATCACATTTACTGCTTGACGGCCGTCAAGAGCGGAGGTTATCCTCCACCTCTTCCCGACCATTTTTAAACAAATTCAACCACCTGGAAACTTGAGAATAGGAAAGAGCAGAGTCCCCGTATGCTTTCTTAATCATTTGGTTGGTGTCGGCGAGGCTTTTATTCAGTTTAGCACAGAATTTAATCGCATAACGTTGTTCGATGGTTTTCTCCATTGTGCGTCGTGACACTGACACCAACAAGAAGTTCACGGAAACTACGATTCTGACGTTCACAGAGTGTTGGGAAGGCCCGGGTTGCAGGCATTTTAAAGCTAAGAGTCCGCCCCACCCAAATCAACAAATTCAAATACGCTGGGACCAAGAAAAAAGGCAGAAAAAAAATTGCATTACTTTCCGGACAGCCCCTGTACATTCGTTAGATCTTCGACATTATACATTTTCGGTAGACATTTCGGTCATACATTTAAACACTAGATTTTCGATACATAGATAGACAACGTGAGACATCGTTGCACCTTTAGATACTTGTACATAGACAAGGAAACATTTAGCCAATTTTGTAACATTGTACAGATAAAGTAGGACTTACACAATTTCGTGTAATCATTAAAGGACCTACTATCCAAACTTTGTTACGAAATATACAATATATACAGTCCACTACATCCTTCGACACGAATTCAATAACTCGTTTGAATTCACCGCGTCGTTTAATCGTCGCCAAACACGGTCGACGCTGCGACGCACGTACAATCAGGATTTGAGATTATCACCGTCCGGTGTCTCATCGTTACTACTATTAAGGCTACCGGTTGTAAACCGTGTCCTTATGGAAGAAATGTTCCGACGTTTCGTAAACATCGCAGTTCACTTCGTTAAAATTTAAATGACATGGTGATCGTTTAGTTGTTAATACAAATATATTGTTTAACCCTCTATAGCCCGAATTTTGCCTGCTTATTGGAGGAAAAATTACGATTGATTACAGTTTTACACTTTAATTTGAAAATGTTTTAACTAATAATTACTGTCGATGGATCGTGGTGTCGCTACGGTAATGCAGTAATCAAATTTAATAGTGCAGTGATAACTAAAAAAAATTAATTTTTTTAAATATAGATACATCAGTTTGTAACTTTTAAGTCACACGGTCCCATAGAGGGTTAACAAACTTGGATTAGCTCGATATCGGTTTATTTTGGCTAAGTTAACACTAAAGCTACCGACGATCGAAGTATACTTATTTCTATCAGAGAAATCAAAATCGTAGGTGTACGAAAAAATACATAATGCGAAAGAAACAAATCTTTAACCATATGTTTTATAGAAAATCACGGAAAATACTCAAAAATGCAACGTTAAAAATTTATAGAATTTTTATTAGAAATTACGAACCGGTCATTTGACCTCTTTGGTAGTTTTCGTATTAAAAAACGAATATCACCGTTTTGAAATTGTTGCAGTTACGTTAGGGAGTTTTAAAACTTCCCAAAATTCAGATTTGAATTACAACTACACAGTTCATTCCGTACAAACAGTTTTTTAACACTACAACAACCAACGATTAAAGTATACTTATTTCTATCGAAGAGAACCGAATAAAAAGCGTAAAAAAAATGCATATTCCAAGCGAGGCAAACCTATATTCATATTTTTTACACAAAATCACGGAAAATTCTTCATAAAGCACTGTGGTTAATTTATAAAATTTAATTACAAAAAATTACGAATGGGTCATTTTGACCACTTTGATGGATCTACTGTTAATATTTTTTGTTTCAATATCTTCCATTTCCTGGTTTACTTCTTGAAAATTATTTTACAGTTTCCTCTGTTAATTTTAATGTCATGCATTTAACAAAACAACATTCAACTATCCCATCAATTTCCCTATTATGAAAACACAAACACCTAGTCCAGAGAGAAACAGTGTCGTTCAAGCCGTCTGAGCTCATTGGCCGGCTTTGCGGTAGCTCAGCTGTGGTCTATACCCGCAGATATTGGGTACGATTATGTCACCACAAAAAGAGTACAAGGGGCTGGAGAAAAATTGTATCGTCGCCGTTTAATCAATTCATTCAGCTAAGACATGGAGTACCAGTCTTTACTCTTATAGTCGTACGGATGTTTATTCTAAGGCATTATTCGTCGACATGAATTAGAGAATCGGTCCAGAATGTCACCCAACTAGTCCAGTGACATTGTTTCTTGTGAACAATAGCCATGGTATTTTATATGTTATCTCGTTGATACGATTGTATGACTCGGGCTATGAAAGACAATTATCTTTGTAAAATAAAATGTAATAAAATTGATGTTTGTTTCGCAACGGTCGCAAAAAAATTAACGCTAGTCACTGCATGGCATCGGTTCTCGATGATAAAACATAAGATATTTTGCAACGCCGTAGCTAGAGGAACCGCTTTTGAGTCGATCGCAGGCCCCTGTTACAATTCTATTACACGATATAAGTATACCGAATTTTATATTATCGTAGGGAGAAAATGAGTGTGTGTGAGAGAGAGGGACCCCTTTCGACCGTCCCTTATAAAAACTACGTATTGCACGATTTCAAATTTTCTGCTGCACCAATACGATGAAATGTGATTTGTAATTGGTTCGCCTCGGTGCAGAAAATAGAATAAAGAACCGAGCGAATATAGTTTGAGTCAGTTTTTAATCAACCGGTGTAAAATAAATTTTAAATAAACTACTTGTTATTCTCATCAATTCTTTTCATAGCACCGTCATACGAGCAATCTGTTGTGTTCCCACACTTGGTAGCTTTACTGCCCATAATTCGTAAGTCCGTCAGGCCGTGACAATGCAGATCATATCGTAACTCAAATCTTCCAAGTATACCACACCATCACCTTCCACGAACCAATGGTTTTACCTGCTACACAAGGTCTACCATTCCACAGTCGTTTCTTCTATCACTTCCACAAAAATATTGATCAATTACATCATCCTCGCATCACGGTTATTCATAAATACTCCGCTAACTTTACAAGAAGATTTCTTGTAAAAAAAACTCAACCTGTTTACCGGGTTTAAACGGGGATCCTATTTTGTGAGTCAACCTCGATGCCATGAGTAATCCTCGTCTTAAGGATACTCGCCCATAAAATTTTTGTAAAAATGAGTTATTTTCAGGATTGTATTTAAAAGAAAATAATCAACGTATAGTTAAGAAACTTTATGCGCTGTATTCGGGCTTCTTCGAAATTATAAAACACATTTTTTTGGCAAATTTTATTTTATATCACTTATAGACGACGCTGTCTGCCTTAGTGATTTAAAAAAAGTTGATCATCTGCGAAACGTCTAAAAAAAAAGAATTATGAACCGATTGTAATAATTGTTAAGGCATTTTGTTCAGAATGAAATTCTCTGTGGAATTACCTACAATCATAGCTTTTCGATGAATAATTTTTCTTTTGTTCCAAAGATTTATTAATTACTAATTTATTACATTTAATTTATTAATTACTAATTTGTTAAATTTAATTTAGTAATTACTAATTTATTACATTTAATTTATTAATTATTAATTTATTAATTACTCATTTGTTAAATTTAATTTATTAATTTTTAATTTGTTAAATTTAATTTATTAATTACTAATTTACTAAATTTAATTTATTAAATTTAATTTATTAAAGATAATCTATTAATTTTCTTTTTATAATTTTATTTCTTTCGTTCCTTATTTAAGCATTCGCCAAAATTGGAGATTTCAAAATTTTTGCACGATTGTAAATGGTTCCACGAACAATTCGATAAACTTCAAGCATGTTTTTGGTTATTTTTATTTCAGACAATTCTACGAGAAGTTATCTATTCCGCAATGATCAACACTTTCTTTTTATCACTAAAGCAGACAGCGCTGTCTATAATAACTAACATAAACTAAAAGTCAAAAAAATTTGTTTTATAATTTCAAAGAAGCCCGAATACAGTGCAGAAAGTTTTCTAACTCTATGTCGTGTACTTTCTGTTAAATAAAATCCTGAAAATGACCACTTTTTATAATAGTTTTATAGGAAGGTACTGTTAAAGAAATTCGTGTAAATCGCGTAGAATTACAATCAATTTTACGGAAGAACAGTTGCATCCAAGTGTATCAGAGACACCGAGTTAGTCGAACGAACTTACAACGCGTCATACATCTGTCACAATCGTTGATCAAACTCACCTGCAAGTAATTAAGCCCCAGTTCTCCATAGCTCCTGCTGAAAAATCAGGAAGAGCAACGCTATCTATCTTGGGCAAGGGGAATTTAATCTTGAAGTAGTCCTCGTAGTAATCTAGTATCTTCGGCCCGATTTCCAAAGTGTAACGCGCTTGTTCGATAGCTTCGCTCCGTGCCCAGACTCTAAAGTTTCCAGATTCGGATTTCAACACTTCGAAGTCCGAAACAATGAAGGCAACCAGGTAAGTAGACATCGGCACCGAACGTTCATAATGGTCCCACACGTACGTTGGTAAACCAGGCCTGGTGACATTTAACAAAAGACATCTTGTGTAATTGTAATATTCATAAAACTATATTATAATGAGCTACAATATGAATTATTAATTCATTAATTTATTATATTCAGGTTCATATGATACAACCATGTTTTCAAGTTAATGAAATTTATTTCATTTTGAACATTACTAAACTCAGACTTCCTGTTTTCATTTACAATAATACATACTTTCTGGTATGATAATGAATTTCTCATGAGATTTATCGAAAAGAATACACAATTGTAACTATTATAAAATGAGCGTTTTAATTAAACTGGCCATCTGTTTCCCTCAAATCTGATGCAAAATCAATATAATTTAACAAAGCTTCAAGGTACTCCGTTATTCTGTTTCTCGTTAAATAGGAATTTTCTGAATCGTATTATGGAATCTACCGAACAAAGACGGTATAGAACAATTAACTTGGACAATACGACTCGCACAAATAAATTGATTACATAGTTGATGGACAAAGTCTTTACTGGTTCTAGAAATTACCTCTCCGTTCATTTCGCACAAATAACAGGAATATTACATCGTTCTAACGTTAAATTGCTAGTTGTATACGTTCCTCGTCACAAAGATGTATAATTGATTTTTGTTGTTAGCAAAAATTTTTACACTGTTCGATTGTAAAAACCGATTCCATTATTACCAAATATTTAAAAAGTGCAATTTAAAATGTACTAGGGAAAGTCGTAAGTTGTTACTTAGTTAATTTATGCACAGTTTATTTATTCCATAAAAATTCACATACTGAATTCTAGTCTGAAACAACCATCGTTGGGTTCTATGAATTTAGACTGATTTTCCACTATTAGTAAAAAATTATGTGCATCGTTACGTATTTATATTTTAATTGACTAAAATATTTAATCGATAGGATATAATGCCATAACTTAGAACGCAACTTTTAACTTGCTAAAATTAAGGAAGAAAGTGTAAATAAATAGTACAGTAAAATCTTTCATATCCGTATACCCTAATATTCGAATATTTTATTAACCGAACGAACCATCTCCTAGCAATAAATGCCTCCTCCTATTAAAAATATTAAGTGTCCCAAAAGGTCTGTAAGTCCCTTTAAAGGATGAATTCTGAGATTATTTCAAGCAATTTTTTCCTTTGCGAAAATATTCAATTTGCCTTTCTCATCGAGTTATTAACGAAAACCTCTAACCAATCACAGAGTGAGTAAGGTGATTGGGTGCCAAACGGGAACGTTGATTCTGTGCCACGCTCGTGCCTCAACGAGCAACTCAGAATGTATCGAAGCAACTGTTAACGAGTATTGAAACTCAATTTATTTGTTCTACACGAATAACAATTAATTAGTTTATTCGATATAACTTTAGTTCAACACTCGCTTACAATTGCTTCGATATTCTGAATTGTTCGTTAAGGCACAAACGCGGCGCGGATCCAACACTTCCGTTGACGACCAGCCGCCTTACTCGCTCTGATTGGTCAGTGTTTTTCGTTAATAACTCGTTAACAAAGCCGAATTCGACAGTTTCGCAAAGGAAAAAGTTGCTTAGAATCATCCCAGGAATCAC
>SMSQ01022476.1:0-10958 GCA_019453375.1 Ctenoplectra terminalis | reverse complement strand
ATATAAAAAATAGTATAATTTGAATATTTTGTACATTTTTTCATACCGCGTGTATTTTGTACAACTTCGTGGTTCTGAATTCCCTGTAGATACATAAAAGTTCGCTGTCTAATCACAAGCAAACAGAGTTCTGGTTACAGAGGGTTAAACGATGAGTATGAAGCAGGCGGGTCACGTGCATTGATACTATGCATGCAATTAAGACGGCACACGGATGCACGCGCTTTAATAGTAATTATCGGTTGCGGAGTTATATACAGGGAACGTGTACATATAGTTAACGCGACTCGAATGCGTAAGTCACTCAACCATGCGTTCGCGTTACTCATTGTCGGATAATAATAGGTTGGCTTTCTGACTGAATCGAAGGGAATGCAGGAAAAAAAATGCACAAATAGCTCGCACTCGTTTGTCGTCTATTTATCCGACTCCACTTTCGTTTTTACATTCTTATTTGATATAAACAGTTTATCAGGATTGAGAAAATGACCTCAAACGACGAGTGCAACTCGTCATGGTAATTTCAGGACGAAATGAATAACGACGAGTTCCATTCGTCACTAGAATCGAATTACTTTGTATTTTACAGTTAAATTACATAAATTTCTTTGAGAGAAAGTTGAGAAAACTTGTTTTATTCTTTATAACATTTTTTTTTATATTATTTCTATAATATTTTTTATAAGAATCGAATCACTTTGTATTACAATTAAATCACATAAATTTCTTTAAGAGAAAGTTGAGAAAACTTGTTTTATTCTTTATAACATTTTTTTTATAATATTATTTTTATAAAATTTTTTATAAGAAAACTTGTTTTATTTTCAAACACTTCTCATACCAATCTGCGAGAAAAAATAAAATCAGATCCAGGTGAAAAATAATTTAAATCGTACTAAATTAAATCGTTCGTCAAGGGGTTAAGGGAAACCCTTGCTTAACCCTTCACCGTTGCCAGCATCAGTTCGACGCGTTGAAACAACGAGCGATAGGTCGATTAAAAAGCAGGGAAAACGCGTGCAACCGGGCGTGCAGTCACTCGAGCCAGATTTTTCGCTATAGAAAATATTGTATACGAGAAATTGGCATGCACTTCGTATTCGTGTTCCAAGGAAGACGAGCGTTCTCGTGTTTCCAGGTCGACGATCGACATAATGCAGTCGAGTAAAGGGCATATGAGTGCGTTCTGGTGTAAAGGTAAATTGGTGAACAATCCGGGGAAAAGAGCACGCGGCGAGCACAGAGTTTCTGCGTTTAAATTGCGACCAACCACGTGTTTAACGATCCTTTGAACGCAGTGAAAGAGAAACACACGGATTACGGAAATCTGTTTTCGCCTCGGTCTCTAAAGGGCTTCGTAAGACTCTTGTTTTCGTTGTTCCTTTTATTCGCGGAAAATAAACTGCTTTTCTTCATCATTCTTGTTTGTTTTTTTTTTTTTTTCTCTTAGAACGATTCTTAACTAATTTCGTAGACAGAGGGATATATTTTGGAGTTAGTCTTTTGTAATAAGAATTTTGTTTGTGGAAAAAAAACTGTGGTTGGTTTAGTTTAATCTAGTTTTTGTTTTCTAGCTTTCTGAAATTGGTTTTTTAGGTTGATCTAAAATGTAAGGGCTAATTGTTGATTATAATTCTAATTATTATATTATAAGTCTAATTATTGTTAGAATAGGGATTTTTATGCAGTTTCATTAGAACTGTATACAATCGAAGTATATTTATTTCTGCTGAAAAAATTAGAGTTAAATGTGTACAGAAAAAAATTAATATTGTAATGAAGATAAAAATTTATCTAAGTTTTTAATAAAAAATCACAGAAAATTACAGAAAATTTTTCGAAAGGCACAGTTCGTTTTTTTTTTTTTTTTTTCTTTTAATTTTCGGGTTAGAAAGAGCATCCCTTGTTCAACATTATACAACACCGCACCGATCCCCATAATCCAAAGAGGGTTTAAAAAATTTGCCACAGAGGTGTCGGTCTCTAAAACGAAACATGAAATCTTCCGGTTCCGAAGGAAAACGTTATCAGCATGGCGACGATAATTTCACCATTTTCACGCGGCCCTACCGTGTACTTCGACTTTACGAACTTATCAAACGATCTGCATACTCCGCTCTGAAAACGTTCGTTTCGCGAAGGCACCGCCGGTAATGACTTCCTGCTTTCGCAATGCAAACGATCCGCCCGCGATCAACGATACGAAAGCGAAGTTACATGACCTCACCCTTGATCGGAGGGAGGAGTGGAACAATGATTAAATTATTATCATTACGATGGAAAGAAAGAGAGAGAGGGGTGAAGGGATGGTTGCACGTAATATGGCGTCGGTGTCGGGTTCGGTGGATCGACAGGAAGGGACGATTTCTCGTGTTTCCAGGTCGTTGTGGTCGCTACGATACAGGTTGTTTCAAAATTGTAGTCGTGGCAATGATTGGCAGTATTTTGCATTATTAATTTTTAGTATATCTGTTTAATTCTTAACACTAGAATTACTGGAGTAGTCAAAATGATCAGTTCCTAAATGCATTCGTACAAAGTGGGTCCAAATCGTATCGAAGTTTGTTCACATAGCATTACTCGAAATTTGTTCGAAATCCATTTATAAAGATTCAATCCAGGTGACTTCAAAATTTGTTCATATAGCATTATTCTAAATTAGTTAAAAATTTATTTATAGAGAATCAATCCAAATGACTTCAGAATTCGTTCACATAGAATCACTCGATATTTGTTAAAAATTCATTCATAGAGAATCAATTCAAATGACTTCAAAATTCGTTCACATAGGATGACCCGAAATTTGTTCAAAATTCATAGAAAATCAATGCAAATGACTTCAAACTTCGTTCACATAGCATCACTCGAAATTTGTTCAAAATTCATAGAGAATCAATGCAAATGACTTCAGAATTCGTTCACATAGGATGACCCGAAATTTGTTCAAAATTCATAAAGAATCAATCCAAATGACTTCTAAATTCATTTACACAGGATGACTTGAAATTTGTTCAAACTTCGTTCATATAGCATTACTCTAAATTTGTTCAAAATTCACTCGTACAGAATAAATCCAAATGACTTCAAAATTCATTCGCAAAAAGAAAAAATAAATAAAAAAAACTTGGTTCACAGAAGATTGGTTCGAATCGTTTCAAATTTCGTTCACAGCCATCGCTGAATTATACCCTGCCAGAGAAAAAGGGCAGATACCTGGTGAAGCGAGTAGAATGCTATAGAAAATGGTAGAGTGGAACGGTGGCCAATACACGACGAGGGGAGCTGCTGCTCGAGGACCAGGTAAAGGCCCTTGTCCTCTATTGTGCCACGGTTTAAGCTGACGCCAGTGATAGATACCTTTCCTGGCATTATGTGCCACCCATACCACCGAACGGTCCACCTTTTACACGGTACAGGTTACCGAACGCGTGGCCATTTTATCCATGGATATACAGGATCGTTACAAAACTATCGATAGTGTCTTAACCTTTAACCGGCGAGGTGGAGTCTAACATACTCCAATCGTTTTCCACTTAAACCAATTTTTACCGATTTTTTTTTCCGCGGAAAAAATTTTTTAATATTTTCGATATTAACACTTTACCGACCGCTCGGTAAAGTGTTATCGAAATGAACTTGAACTTATTATACAGACCAGCTCATCCGAACGCGGATTTTATGTATCATGCAGGAATATAAGAGCTTATTCTTACAGTTCTACTCTTAAATCAAAATTCGCGAGAATGCTTAAATTTAAAACATTAAAAATTTTCACGATATTAGTATTAGAGATAGATAAGCGTTGGCTGGAAAAATCCGATCAATAAAGTGTTCGATAAGGTGTCGATAAGGCGTCGATCAATAAAATTTGATTTCTAATAAAACATCGAAGTAAAGAAGCATCTCTTAACTCTTTGGGGCATACTGGGATTAAAAGTCTCCCACCTTTTTGATGCACCGTGATGCACGGTGGGACATTTTTAGTGTCACCTCGACTTAGGAAAAATGATGTACTTTGGGATTATTTGAGTCCCATCCTATAACAACAAATTCAATTAAATTATTATAATCTTTTTATGTTTTTACATTATGTGATTCCTTTATTAGTAAAAATATACCAATTTTGTTTCATTTAAAACGCAATCAAATTTCTATGCAACATGAGTCTATTTTATTATTTGAAATCCTGTGCCGCAAAGAGTTGAAAAGTTTTCAGCCTCTCAGTCTCCACCTCACCAGTTGAGGGTTAACATGTTAATGGAACTTGTTGAAACAAAGAAAATAAAGTGTTAGGGAACGTAGGTTGCCGAACGAACCGTTTTCAAGCTGAGATAAGACTTCTTGAACGGGACGAGAGTTTCTTAAAATTTAATACAATCTAAATTACTGCAAAAGAAGTTGTTCGACATCGTACTGGAGTACTTTTCCTCGGAATATGGCTTCGAGTTTCAAACTTTCTGAAGATTGTCCCCTCACGCTGTGTATTCTTCGAGGTTTTTCTTACAGAGGCTGAAATTCCAAGAAACACTGACCACCCGTAAGAAGACCTACTCTTGCAAACTTACAAACACACATAATAGTCATTCAGCCACCCTGGCTCAGGTACACGCTTCGAGAAACCTAACTTTCTGAATGTTGCTGGCAAACTTTGCTTCGGAACAACTTTTAATACACAGCTTAGAAGTGAAATTTTTTTCGGAGCGTACGGTGCTTACGATGAAAGTATAATTAACATCGATTAATGTTTCAAGAGAAGATTAACTCGTTCATTGGTAAACGACCGGTGCTGTAACAAAATTTTGAAATTAACATTTTTTGCTTCGGAGCAACTTTTAATACATAGCTTAGAAGTGAAATTTTTTCGGAGCGTACGGTGTTTACGATGAAAGTATAATTAATATCGATTAATGTTTCAAGAGAAGATTAACGCGTTCATTGGTAAACGACCCGTGTTTTAACAAAAATTTTGAAATTAAGAAAAAAATATTGCACGATAGTTCTTGGAAGAGCAAGTTAACGAGTACTGAGAAGACCTCACCAAGAACAAGATCTATCAATTTCCATTTCCCAATTGACCACACGCACAGACAGACAGACAGAGAAAGTGGCTGTGTTTCATAATAGTTAAATTGCCGTTATCTATCTACTTAGGCTGTTCATTGCTCGACAATTGCACCCTTTAGCCTCCTGCCTTTCATTGCGCTAACCGTTTCCTATCGTCGTCGAACAGTTTCGTATCGGTACCAGACAAATACACTTTGTGGTTGATTTTTTGCTATTTAGCACGAGGCAACTGTGTTACGTAGGTGTTTCAATTCGTTGTCTTATTTTTATTTTAACAGTTACACGTGTTAACGATAGCTATTCGCTGCTTTAATCTTGAAACGACACTCACATTCTTTTAGATCAAAGCGCGGTCTTATTTGAAACGCTCTTAATTTTTATAAAAATATGTCGACGTAAGATTGAAACAAGGTAAATCGCATGTTCACAATTTGTATGTATTTCTCAAAATTAGTTAACGCTAAGCGCTAAGCATTTAGAAAGAAAGAAATTTAAGGTACTTAAGAAATGTAGGAGGAAGGAAAGAAATTTAAGGAATTAAAAAAATCTAAGAAAAAAGGGAGAAATTTAAGAGATTCAAGAAATCTAAAAAGAAAGAAATAAATTTAAGAAATTTATAGAATCTAAGAAAAAAGGGAGAGATTTAAGAAATTCGAGAAATCTAAGAAGAAAGAAAGAAATTTAAGAAATTTAAAGAATCTAAGAAGAAAGAAAGAAATCTAAGAAATCTATATTTTTTTACAAAAAATCACAGAAAATCTCCAAAACTATATTACAGTAAATTAACAAAAATACTATAAAAAATTGGTCATTTTCCCATGTTGATAATTCCACTATCGAATATTAAATTTTTAAACATCTTCAAAGCCTCAATTGGCGCCTACTACGGTAAAACTATTGGAAAAGTAGCAGAAGTATCAACTTTACATAGGAAAGGTTACTAAGGTACGATACAGGGTTCATACGCTCCGTACCGGCGCTGTTATTTTTTATGAGATTGGAATAAACGTGTTAAAGATCAATAGCTGCGTCGTTCCGCGGATCTTACAAACCATACGAGAATCCCTAGACCTTTTTTTTTTCCACGTGCAGAGCATTGCTCTTACCACACAGAGCAAAGGAATACGTGTCTGAATGCCTCTGCTCGTCAACCGGATGTCCCCCTCTTCTCTTCCTTTTATTTCTTCACCGCATCATCTTCATTATCGTCATCTTTCTTCGTTCAGTTGGACGATTCACCGTCCGTGTGTTACACCTTCCTCCTCTCTTTCACGAAACGGCCAAGTTTCGTGTTTCCGATTGTCCGCCTGGCCCCATACGCGTAGAGGCTGATGAAAGTTGCGGCCTCGCCATGATCTCGTTCGAAGATGCGTACCCAACTTTTATACGTTCCTCAAGAAACCGTGTAAAAAAATAACCGTGCAAAAAGAGATACGTTTTTATAATAAAATGGTAGTTCCATATCGCGTAAGAAAGAACATGAAAAAGTTTTTACAAGAAACATAGGAATGGGTACCAAGGTACTCGGGTTGCTGAAGGTTAAAATCATAATTTTTTTTTTTCTTTTTTTTTTTTTTTCTTTATATAGATTGCTTTTATTATTTGTACCTATTCACGATAATAATTGCGAATAGTTATGTTATGACTAATATTACTTGGCTTCTGTTATATTAAACGGTGAGCAGTACAGAAAATACAGATATGTTGTTATTTAAGATTAATGGTTACTGATTGTAAATAAATAGTGATGGATATTTGTGTAAATAGAATTATACTTTTAATAATTTAAACTAAACATTGCTATGATAATATTTTATTTATTATGAGACCGTGCGTGAAGTTTTAAGCAGTTTAACACTATAACTACCGGCGATTAAAGTAAACTTATTTGTATCAAAGAAATAAAAATTATAAGTATTTGAAAAAGTATCTGTAATAAGGGTAACAATTCTTTGTATATATTTTTTACAAAAAGTCATAGAAAATCCCTGAAAATACATCGTTGTAAATTTATAAAATTTTTATAAGAAATTATAAACCAGTCATTTTGACTGGTTCTGTAATTCTAGCGTTAATTATTAGTTTTACTATAATTTCTGCGAGAAATAGTAACTTTGTGAAACGTGTAAGATTCATAGGATTATGTAGATGCGTCGATAGACCGAGGATTTTTATACAAATTAATATGTTTACAAATATAATTAAAAAAATAAAAACTATATGAATTACTTTATCCACCAAATATCGAGTATTATATTTTAAGTTTATTTATGTATATTTGCTTGTTATAATTATATCTGTACATTTATGTGTCTTCAAATTTTCCACAAAAGCATAAAAATCCTCGGTCTACTTATCACAGATAAATTACACGCTCCGCCATTTTCTCCAACCACAGTCAACCGCGGATATTGAATCAGTGAATGGTCCCACTATACAATATACTTTCTCAAACAAACTCTGTTCTCTCAAATTCTTCAATTCTTCAATTCTTCGAGCCTAGAACACTCATTCGTCTATCGAAACGATCCAACAGGGTCTAGAATCTAGAACATCCTCTTGGATTCACCATCCAGAGCACCCGTTTCCGTCTTTTCCTCACAACTCGTTAGAGCCAACGTTATCTCAGACGTTGGAAGGGGACGCAAGAAATAACAGTTTCTTTGGACGCGTTCGAGTCATCGTTTGCCATAATTCCCATTATTATTCTCGCTGGAGCCTTCTAAGCCGGTAAAGAGCGGAGCCACGACGGTTCTGTCGTCTCATGGTAGCCGGTGCAGAGGCCACTGACCGCCCCCGGCAAGGCTTTCTCATCTTCCACTTCTTCTTTTCGATTTTGTTCTTCGTGCACCGGACAGAGAGGGGTACACACGTGTGCTGCGTGCCTTCGAACGCATCGACGCACGTAAGTGGCCACTGCAGGCCGATTGAGACGAGTTCCTTTATGGAAGAATAGGCGACCGAGTGGAATGACGGACTATTCACTGGTGAACAGCAAAGTTGGAACCGGGTGCTTTTCTTTCTTTTTTTCTTCTTCTTTTTTCTTCTTTTTCGTTTGTTTTTTTAATACGTCAAACTTTACGCTAATTTTGATCGATTTTTCAGGAGACTATGTGCCAGGAGGATACGAGTTAACCCTCTGTAGCCCGAATTTTGTTTGCTTATCGGAGAAAAAATTACGATTGATTTTACTATATACTTAAAAATATATATTTACGTAAGAATTAGTGGTTTAATAATAAAGATAGATGAAGTTAGATAAATGATTAATTAAAGATTACAGGATTTCAAATATTATATAACTTTTTCATTAATTGTGTACACTATGATGTTTGTGTATAAAATATAAATTAGAAATTTTATTTTTGAGAACCTTGAGAGAATGTTAGGTCTTACTAAGCACTCATATTGGTTCTAATTCTTTTTTAATTAATAATCATCTTCGTATTCCCAGAGTTTTGTAGTTTTGTAGTTTTAAGTTTTACATATTGGACGTTGTAGTTTTAACCCTTTATAGCCCGAATTTTGTCTGTTTATCGGAGAAAAAATTACGATTGATTACAGTTTTTCACTTTGATTTGAAAATGTTACTAATAATTACTGTAGATGGATCGTGGTGTCGCTACGGTAATACAGTAATCAAATTTAATAGTGAAATCATAACTAAAAATTAATTTTTTCAAATATAGATACATCAGTTTGTAACTTTTAAGTCACACGGTCCCACAGAGGGTTAAAAAACATTTGATTAATAGCTAAGAATTGAAGAAGAAAATTGTAAAAGTCAGCAAAGAAGAGTCTTTATCCAAAGAGAGATAAGATATATTTTTTTTAATCGATACCGTTGGTCTTCAAAAATTAACGATGTCTAAGCGAAAACGCGTTGAGTTGAAATTTCTTTTCCGGATTAAAATTAACCGAAGAGAAATACTCTGTTTCGTCTGTCTTCGACTCTTTTTAAAGAAAGATAAAAAGAAAAGAAGATGCTTAACGTAACGACGAAGGTATAGAAGTTACATTTCACACAGTCCCACGGTAAAAGGTCTATATCTTTTCGCGAAAAGAATCACTTTACATAACGTTAAAGCCGGCGTGGAACGACGGTGGCCGAGGTTTAGCTGATCTTGCATTTGCCTCGCTGGTCTATCTCCTTTGACTTGGAAATGAACGGGATGAGAAAGATCTGATATTCGCACGGATGAAATTGTTCCAACGGAAATCCAAGGATTACGCGTGCATCGTTCAATTCGTTGCTATAACCAAGGAAAACTTGTCAGCGAATCGTGATCGATTTGTTTTTGGAAACTTTAACCCTAGCTTTAACTTTAACCATAACCCTCTATGGGACTTAGAAGTTACAAACTAATGTATCTATATTTAAAAAAATTGATTTCATTCGGTCATCGCTGTACTATTAAATTTGATTGCTGCATTACTATACCACGATACAACTATAGCAATTATTAGTTTAAGAATTTTGAAGTCAAAGTGAAAAACTGTAATCAATCGTAATTTTTTCTCTGACAAGCACACAAAATTCGGGCTATAGAGGGTTAACTATCAACGATTGAATTATACTTACTCGTACCAAAGAAATAAAAATGAAGGATGGATGAAAAAATAAATAATCCAAGTCCGACAAATCTTTATCCATATTTTTGTACAAAAAAATCACAGAAAATATCTAAAAATATAATAAAATATAATAAAATAAATATCTATTGCAATAAAAAAATTTTACAAGAAATTATTAACCCTTTGCACTCGAAAGACACATTTTTGCGACGCTTGTCTCGAGAAACAGAGAATTTTGAAGAGTGCCGATCTAAAATATCGCAAAAAGCAAAACTACCAAATTTAAGATTCGATATTAGGTCTTGTATAACGTAAAAATATTATTCCAACGCGAAATGTTGGAATAAAATAATTATACGCGATTCGAGTCGCTGCATTGATCCCCAAGTGGTTGAGCGAGAGTCACCTCTCGAGTGCAATGGGTTAATTAGTCGTTTTTAGAACATCGGTAGTTCTAGTGTTGAAACAGAATATCAAAGTTGCTTGGATCATCAAAAAGAAATTACAAAATAATTATAAGTTACTTTCCAGTAAGAATTAATCCTGTTGCGAAACAGAGTTGAAAGATTTCGAAATGATTCACGAAATGATTTATCTCGATACTAATGTTACTGACGTCACGATCCTTCGAATTAATCCACTTTCGAAATCGGTTTTGAGAAACTTTTTCCATTCTTCTTTCGGAACAACCTGGAATAGTATAGAGCAGTAGATTTCCGAGGAATGACTAAACCAGACGCACACGGTTCCCCCGGTGTGCTTCGCGGACAGTGACTCGATTCAAAGGAATCCTTTCAAGACCCTCGATAGCCACCACTCGACCGTTGCTCGATGAGCCTTCTCAATACGAAGAAATGAAGCGTACAGGCTATACCAAGAATCAAATGGAGGATCAATGCAGAATTTCGTCGATTAACAATGCATAATGAACGTGCTGGTTGATCAGATCAGGAATGTTAAAAATGGTAACGTAGTCTTAATCGTGGAACGATACAGTGGGATTGTTACAGTTTTGGTAACGCGGTGCATCGAGACTGGTGAAAACATAATTTTAAAAATAAGTTTAATGAAGCTATGTGATTTTTGAGTTACGTGTCTATTAATTTCTTATCACAGAGTAGGTGGAACTGTAGCAATAAAATGCAATAGTAGTAAGTACTTGTGACAATTATTGGTCATTTCATGGATCAAGTTAGGAAGAGAAAGTTTAATAATAAATAGAATTCTACTTATAGGAGGTTGATCGTGTAATTCTAATTAAAGGGTGTTTTTTTATAGTAAAGAAGATTTCAATTATAGAGAGTTAAGCTTGTAATTCC
>SMSQ01022474.1:0-11884 GCA_019453375.1 Ctenoplectra terminalis | reverse complement strand
AAACACAACAAATCACATCCAAAAACAGTTCGAATAAAAACATTCCTAAACAAAAATCTAAATTAAATATTGTTCTGTACCCAGAAATATATATTTTCGTTTGCATTTCAACTACAATCAATAAATATTCACCTAAAAATTCTATCAAAGCTTCAAAGCTTTCTTACGGAACAAAATCAGCACTTCAATTTTCAAAACTTCCAAAACGTCACAAAATTTACGATTCGAGTTTCGAGAGTTAAAAAATTAAGTTCCAACCCTTCCCTAGTTACAAATCCACGTTAACCATTCATGTTCAACTTCAAACAGTAAAGCGTGTTTTTAAATTCTCCAATTACTTTCCCAACACTTTTCACTATAATTTTCGTCCGGTGATACGGTTCACCCTTTCATCATAATTCTGTTGCTTCCACTTAAGAGCGTAAACAAAAAATTACTAACCGCCTTGGAGTAGATAGGAGGTACGTATCTAGGCCAGTCTGGCCGGAGTATAGAACCTTTAAAAATTTAATTCCGAAGAGGACGTGTCTCTCGAGGCACGGCTATCTTCGCGTACAACGTGCGCGTGCATATATGCACACGTGTGCAGGTTCTGCGGAAAAAATGCAGGTAAAACTACGGGAAATACGTTGCTTTCCTACGGATGGTGGTAAGCATAAAATCGCAATGTGCTCGTCACTCTAACAGGTCATAAAAGCGGAACTGTAATACCGCGCAACTACCCGGTTGTTACCAACCGGCATTTTCAATGAAAACAATGCTCCTCGGCGTACTTCGTTAACGTACACTCGACTGATACGTGTTATTTGTATTTCGCGCCATTTTTACGGTTAAATACGTAACACTGACGTGAAAAAAAAAAAAATTGTTGCATAATTTTTCGAACTAAATTACACGCAGTGTTACGTGGCTTGTAAAAAGTGCTGTAATACGTGATGAAAGCATTATGTCATGTAATTAAAGGTATTTAATGCTGAAACTACCTAAGCGGTCAAAATGAGTAGCTTGTATTAGGTTGGAAACTATGAAACGGCCGTTTTTTGTTTAGTCTGTGTTGAGCTGCGACTGGGAGAGATACACTGTAACGTTCGATATTTTTATTTATAAAGCTTAAAGGTATTCTTCTTACTCATTTTGTAAAACTTTTTCGTGGTTGTAACTGTAAGAAAGCGTTAGATAACAGTGTTATACATTATCGACATGTGCCTATACATGTAAAGATTGTAGGTGCGTGCGCGACGCACGCTTGTGCGTTTCTCATTTGTTTTAAAGATATGTGATTCGAGCAGTCTCCTTTGTGCCACCTAAAGAAACGCACGCATATCCTTTGTACATTTTACATAATATAATTAACACATTGACAGCCGGTGATCTAAGAGACATTTAAAGCCTGAACACCGGCAACGTATCGGCCACTTAAATCCCAAACGCCGGCCTTATTCGCTTGTTTCTGATCATTGAATAGCAAAAGAAAAATATTTAAAACATTATATATTTTCGTAAAATAGAACATTTTATTTGCATATCCGTCATATACAATTTAACGGTAATTAAAATTAAAAACAAAATCGAAATTTTTAATTTATAATTATAGAAAAAAATACAGTTTCTCATTTCATGGTGGATTATTACATATATATAAAGTAAGCAGAAAACAAAAGTTTTAATATTTAAGGGAAGTGCGGTATTTCTTGAAACATTGTCCAAGATGTGAAGGTACTAAGCATTCAGCACACATAAAGCTACTCTCGCTTCTTTTTTTACCAGTAGAAATCCGCGTTTTCGCGGGGCCGGCGCTCAAGTGACAGACTCACAAACCCACGTTTTCGCGGGGCCGGCTGTCAATGTGTTAAGTGTGATAATATATACGATTTATTATCCCGGATCTTCTGTCAGTAACCCATTTTTATTTTATTTTCTAATACACGGTAAAACCGTATATTATAAATTACATTTAATGTTTTGTGCATATTAGAAAGTAAAACTAAAAAAAAAAACTATTTCTAAACCTCCGTGAACGAGGATTGTGTTAAATGTCTAAGGTACGTTGTTTCACGATGGATGCTCTAAGCACGAGAACATTTGTGATTCACGCGGAAAATTTAACCCTTTCGCTTCGTCTGTCCAGTCCGTCGAAGTACTGTCACTGAACGGAAGCGCGCGCCGTGAATACGTGCAGTATGCGTTGTATGTACGTTTTCCTGAGTCTTAAATAACTATTTTGCCGAATAAAACGATCTTATAAACTTTTATTATATTATTATAACTTCTATAACTTATAAACATTTATAATTTACAAAGCTACCCACAAGTCAGAAAGATTTAACACTAGAACTACCGGCGATTAAAGTAGACTTATTTCTACCAATGAAATCAAAATGAAAGGTATTTAAAAAAAAATATCTATAATAAGGGTAACGATTCTTTATGCATATTTTTTACAAAAAATTGCGGGAAATTCTCAAAAATTCATTATTGTAAATTTCTAAAATTTCTAGAAGAAATTATGAACAAGTCATTTTGACTTGTTCGGTAGTTCTAGTGTTAAGAGAAAGCAACGTATCAATTAATTTTCTCCTGTATTATATTTTTGTATTTGTAATGGGTCGAGGCTCCAGTCCGAACATGCAGACAGGACCGTCCATTTTCAACGTTGGTATTTCTTGATTAAAAAAAGAAAACAAAAGAAAAAAAAAGTTCAACATTTTTAGTCGTGCGCTAAATTACTTATGCGGTGCTTTAATTTGCGCAAAACAACAAAAATGTAAAAAACCAACAACGCAGTGGCTTCTCTCCAAAAAATGGTCAAACTATCCCGGACTTACCCCGCACATTCACGGAATTAAAATAATCAGTGGTTAAAAACATACGCATACGTTCTTTTTAGCAAATAATTTTTGTTTTCATAAAAATTAATATCAATTATACATTTACCGAATTTTATTTTTAGGCTAAAGTACGTTTTAAGGAACACAAAATTATGTACTTAATAGTTTTCGATGCGTAGAATTCAGAAATGTAACTTTAAAATTTTTAAACTTTCTTAACTTTCAAATTTAACTTTAGGAATTCAGAATAATTAATAAAGCAGTTCATTTAACTCTCGCACGTTCCTCGGGCGCAAAATTCACCTATTCCTTGTTTCTAGATACTCTATAATGTTAGATTTCTTTTCTACTGCGTTGCAATTCGACGTATCTGTTTAAAACATGAAGTTACGAGTAAGAAAACAAGTTATCGACATTTTCTCTGTATAAATACGATGAATAAAAAATCAACTTTTCGAACTATTTTTGAGCACCGTATGAAAGTTACAAGATTAATTACAGTTTTATTGGAATTGAATAATTGATTCATTCAGTACTTCCAACGAGATAAATAATTCCATCTGAAACGAGCTTGGCCGGAGTCGTCTGAAACTGCAAGGAATTTTATATTAAAGCTCGGAAAGAAATGCCCAACGCATTAAAAAGTCATGATTTCTACGTCCTTGGGATAAAAGTACGACAGGTCTAACGGTTCATTGATTATAGAGATTGATGGGAATAGTATTCAAGGTTGTAAATTGAAATTTGATTTGATTCCATGGCTGAGATTCATGATTCATCCATCGTGTTTTTCAAGCACGTTGGGTAAACAGTAGTGACTCGGCAAAAAAAGCCATCAGATTCAGTAATGCTTCTGCAAAAAGAGAGTTAATGTTTGTGCACATTTAATTTACTATAAATAAGTGCGCATTAAACATCAGCTACGATAAATCATCGCGAGTATCTCAAAAGAACCAATAATTAACTCAACAAGTAAAATCAGCTCTTATATGTAATCACTGTCGATATTACAAGCGTCGAATTTCACAGAATTTTCTCTTCCATTAACAGTAATGGAGAAAGATAATAAAGTTTGTTCATTTATAATATCGTTTATATTCGGTTGTAAGTTTTACGTTTCTCAAACCTAAATTGTAAAATTTATTAAACATCTGCGGCATCTGATAATTCTTTAAATGTAACATCTGAGTCAGGATGAAAAGTACAGATAAGCTTCTCATATCCAATGGCTGAGCGACTATAGTCGATCATAGCAGCGAAATGGTTAAAGGAACGAATGAGCTAAGCGAGTGTTTGCGACGAAGTATCAAAGATACGCGAAGTCACAGATATTTCAATTCAAAGAAAATTTATATATTTTTTTCACAGAAGCACAGAATTTCTTCTCTGCCTAATATAATACTTAACAATCCTATATTATTTCATATAACCTTCAATTTTTAATTTCAACAAAAAATATTTATACATTTTTCTCACATAAGCATAGCATTTTTTCCGCGCCCAATATAATACCTAAGAATCTCATATTATTTTGTACAACCTTTAATTTTTAACTTCAACAAAAAAGATTTATACATTTTTCTTACAGAAGCACAGAATTTCTTCTCTGCCTAATATAATACCTAACAATCTCATATTATTTTGTACAACCTTTAATTTTTAATTTCAACAAAGAAAATTTATACATTTTTCTCATAAAAGCACAGAATTTTTTCCGCGCCCAATATAATACCTAACAATCTTATATTATCTTATACAACCTTCAATTTTTAAGTTCAACAAAAAAGATTTATACATTTTTCTCACAGAAGCATAGCATTTTTTCCGCGCCCAATATAATACCTAACAATCTTATATTATTTTATACAACCTTCAATTTTTAACTTCAACAAAGAAAATTTATACATTTTTCGCACAGAAGCACATAATTTCTTCCCCGACTAATATAATACCTAACAATCTTCAATTTTTAACTTTAACAAAACGTTCACCGCGTAATCTATCATTTCTACCAGACCCTCTACAAAAGAATTCCAACAGAAGCCATAGAAAAATTAATCAAAAAGCTGCCGATCATAATGCTGTCTCCAGCCACCCTCTTTATTCCCTACTGTACTATATCCGTGAAATAAAATCTGCAATCATCGCGGCAACGATTTGGGAAATACTCGGTTGAAGGAGGTCCTTTTGATAGTAACGACTCGTAAAGTCAGAATTGTCTGCGCGTTTTCCCGCCTTCAAAGACCGGCGACACGGTTCTAATGAAGCTACGAGAGTTCTTAATCCCAACAATGGTCGTCTGTGGGCCGATGCCACGTGAGTGTGAAAATTATTCGACATGGATAACGGATCGAAGGTGGAGAAAAGGTGGGAGCCATATTGCGATAGATACGGCGTGTTTCGATGAGAGACACTGGAAGATTAAGATTTACCGTGAGTCACTAACTGGGTGTGTATTTAAAATAGCAAATGTGTAAATTAACTCTGAAAGACTTCTAGAATACTTAAAAGAGACACCGGTTAACTCTTTGCGGCACAGGATTTCAGATAATAAAATAGACCCGTGTTGCATAGAAATTTGATTGCGTTTTAAACGAAACAAAATTGGTATACTTTTACTAATAAAGGAATCATATAATGTAAAAACATAAAAAATAATAATAATTTAATTGAATTTGTTGTTATAGGGGCCATGTAGGTTCATGAATGGTAGTTATTAACCTTTTGAGCCCTGAATACTCCTGGCCAAAACCATCCGTAGGGACGGAGCGCGGCTAGCGCTGACCATCGCTGGGGCCGGAATACTTTTTGCCACACTGAAGTGACTATTCAAGGCGCAAAAAGTAATCAATTATAGTAATTCTTTTTCAGAAGGTTAAATAATTAAAGACTGTTAGTTTTCAGTATAAAAATTGTGTATTATAAACATAAAAATTTTAAAACATAAAATTTGACCGTCAACAGGAATTAATAATTTAATTGCGTGTGAAAAATTTCAAAACAATTATCAATACATAGGCCGACATCGCATTTTTTGCATTCGTATTCGCAAGACGATACTGCTGCCTGAGTTTTTTTGAGTGCTGTAGTCGCGAAAAGGTGACAGCGCAGGTAATTATTTTGAAATCTAATTGGTTCAAGGGGGGACGTAAAATTTCCGATTCGGAAATTCCGGGGTATTTTTATGACACTCCCCAACCGCTACCTAAGGAGGGCAAGCTACTAACGAGTGCCCCTGTATTAATTTTACACGAAAATTGCGGTATATTGATTGAAAAAATCGACAAACGCATATATGCGCCCTTAGGCCAAGCCGATGACTTAGAGAAAACGCATAAATGCGGACGTAGGCCACACGGATGACTTTCGCCTAACCCATATATGCGTCCATAGTGCTCTAAGGGTTAAAGCACATCCTTTTCCCTAAGTCAAGGTGGGACTAAAAATGTCCCACCATGCATTACGGTGCATCAAAAAGGTGGGACATTTTTAATCCTAGCGTGCCCCAAAGAGTTAAGTGCAACAGGTCGATTATAATAAAATTTACATATGATATAGTGTTTAAATATTTGAGACGTATCTTTTTTTTATTTCCAATCATCGATATTTAGACGGTGAAAACAGCCCTCGAAGTTAGGGATGACAAATATATTTTCTGCCAAGTTAAATCTGGTATTAAAAATTGTACAATTTTTATTTAGACAATTTCTTGTCCGAAGTGAATAATATCTGAAATATTGAGGAATATATATTTTTTATGCCTAACTTTGAGGGTTGTTTTCACCTTCTAAATGTGGATAATTGTAGATAAAAAGAATACGTGTTGAATATTTTTAAATGTATTCTTTTAATAAAATAAATAAAGATAATTTTTTCTAATTCATTTGTAAATTTCATAAAAATCGGCGTGTTACATTTAAGTAATGCTTCTTGTTGGAATAAGAATTTCTAGAATAACTAGAAAGAATAAATGAAACTGGTTGTGAAGATACTCCAACATGATATTTACGATATCTATTAGTTTAAGAACGTTACAGGTTTATTATATTTCAGGTTGTTTTATGGATGCAATTACTCGTGATTAGACTAGTTCCTTTTACTGCTATCATTACACTGCATTTTACTGTTAGAACGTATAAAGGCGTACAGTTTGCTATTAGAGCGTCTCAACGTCAGAATTTGTCTAGTCTTTAGACATTTAGTAGGCACGCGTTAGGATGTTCCTATTAAATTAAACATGTTATTAAGTTAAAAGTGGAAATTAACACAATTAACTAATAAATTTCGCGTGAAAGAAAGGCGTATAAATTGAAAGAAAAAATTAACCAGATGAAATTCGGCAAATAAAGCAAAAAAATGAGTAAAATGGTAAAAAAAAGTACCGACAGAACTCCGTATAAGACACAAGTCAAAAAAATATATGATAAATAAAATCGAATATGATTTAATCGGCGCATCAGTACTATTAGGTTGTCCCAAAAGTTTCTTTCGTTTTATTAATAAGTAATGGATACGTAATATTTTATGTTTCACGATATATTATTATTTTATACAGGATTCATTTTGCGCTATTTTTCCCTCCATCTCTCGTTTAACAAATAAGGCTGAATGTTTATTTAAACATTGCTAGATGAAAGCGTTGCGTGTAGATAACGGAAGGAACTTTCGGGACAACCTAATATTTACTCAAATTTAATTATGGAAGTATCAAAATACCGAAGAGAAAAATAGAGAACTCTGGAAAAATGAACTGAAAAGGTCTGTGGAAAATGGTACAAAAAATGGACTCGATAAACTGCACCAACAACATGCTCGAGGCAAAGTAGAGATGCGGCGAGCTGATAGACCGAGATAAAAATGATACAGAGATGATGTATAAAAACACACGTAGAAACTACGATATAGATAAAAACAGAAGTAAACTCTGAGATTTATACGTGGGGATAAAAAAACACCACAATCATAATTATATTCGTAACTGCAGGATTTTTTATAAAACAAAATATCAGAAGCAGAAAGGGTAAAAGCGCACAAAAAAAAAAAAGAAAAAGATAAGTAATAATTGTATAAACGAATACAAATTTCCATAACTTTTAATATTCGAATCGTCAACTGAGCACGGTGATGTACAAATGTCGATTGCATCGTTGACACCAGAGTTTCTCAGTCTTTTTTGGCTTACAGCTACATTTTGAACACTGTTGCATTTTTGGCCACCCTCCCTCTTTTTTCGTATCCCTAAAAAAAATTGGAATTTATAACAAGCACGCGTAAATACACGCTCTGCACTCTTATTTATTTATAAATCGGTTTATAAATACTCAGTTAGATCCCTGTGCTTGATCGCGGGATACAAGTTTTTCAACATCTGGTTATTGTCCTATCTTCCATTATTAACCCTCCTACGGTGCTCGCAAAAGCTTACTCTAATTGTAGAACAATTACGATAGCATAGTTTAAAAATAAAAAATGTAATGAAAAATTAATTCATGTATTCTAGAACATGTATAAAAAGAGATGCACTCGATGAATCTGAGTGCAATAAAATTAGAAATAAGAAACTTAGGTAAATATAAAAATATGGTTGGGTCACACAGGACGCAAACACGGTAAGTGGGTTAAATAAAATTAATTAAGCAAAGTAAACATGACTCACTCGCGAAATTCGTGGTCCCCCAATTCTTCCTTTGTGATCAGGAGATGGGTGGATAAATAATAAGAGAAATGAACTGCAGACACGAGTAACCCTTTGCGTATAACCCTACAATCACACTCGTGACACAGATGATGGTTCAAACGCAACAAAGGCACACTGTGTTTGTAATAAAGTTCAATTTTAACTCCTATCATTTTAATTTGAAAGACTGAAAAATGGTACGTACAAGATACGAATAATATTTCAATGCTCTGTTTTTGACACACTGTTAGAGCAGAGAATATTTTAAGAACTATTACTCGCGTGTATGAATAATAAAGAAATCGTAAGGCAAGGAGTTAACTCAATTTGTGTAATTTATTGCATTAGGTGATGGAAAAAATTGATGAGGATTTATGGTACAAAATTCAACGAGTTCGAATTTTTCTGAAATGTAATTTTATTTAATAAAGGAATCATTATTAATTTCTGTAGCTCTTCCCCAATGTTTTTTAAACTTATATATTACATTAGGATAAAAATCTCGAGTTCTGATTGCGAAAAATAAATTAACCGCTGTTTCGATCGTTTCGTTATTGTTTGGAATTTTTACAAGCTTAGTTATGCTCTCTTTTTAACACTAAAACTACAATCAAACTAAAACTACGATCAAAGTGCATCTATCTGTATCAAAGAAATTCCAATAAGTATTTGAAAAAAATACGCAATGCAAAAGGAAAAAAATTTTTGAACGATATATTTGATAGAAAATCATTGAAAATACTAAAGAAAGCATCGTTAAAAATTTATAGCCGATCATTTTGACCGCTTTGGTAGTTTTAGTAACAGAAAGACCTTTACAAACACTACAAATGCGTTCTGTTGTATTTCTTGCTGCGTTTCCCAAGTTAAATTCATAAAATACGTAAGCATAAATTTTTCACATTTCGCTCGCCATCTTTAACTTTGAATGGACAACGGAACATTGGAACAAACGAAGAATTGAAATAGTGTACACCAACTAAATGCACAAAATCTTCTAACGATACCATCATTATTATATCATTTCAGCAGAATACCACAAGAAATAAAATTATAATTTATCTCTGGCAAAAAATCACACCAACTTTTTCCGGTACCTAATAATGTACACAAAACTTTAAATATAATTTATGATATATATATACAGTTTTACAACAATTGTCAGAGAATAATAATTCTCAGATATTAACACTTAACAAATTTAACATTAAAACAAATGAAGAACTGTAATAGTGTACATCAACTAAATGGACAATATCTTCTAACGATACCATCATTATTATATCATTTCAGCAGAATACCGCAAGAAATAAAATTACAATTTATCTCTGGCAAAAAATCACACCAACTTTCTCCGGTACCTAATACAATGACTGAACATCAGCGTACTCTCCAACCGAACGAATCGAACACGCCAGCAAACAGCGTGGATAAAGAAAAAAACAAAAGAAAATCGCCCTAATCGCAGAGGTCAGCGCAAGAGACCGCGAATCGTTAACCCTCTATAGCCCGAATTTTGTCTGCTTGTCAAAGAAAAAATTACAATCGATCACAGCTTTTCGTTTTGATTAAAAAATTTTTAAATTAATAATTCCTGCAGATGGATCGTAGTATAATTATACAGTAATATAGTAATCAGATTTAATGGTACAGTGATAACTAAATAAAATTAATTTTTAAAAATATAGATATATTAATTTTTAACTTTTAAGTCACACAAAGCCATAGAGGGGTAAATCACGTTAAACAAAGTTACCATTTTCCTTTGCGGTCCTTTACAATTCTCTTCTTAAATTCTCAACTATTTTGCGGTCAAATATTTTTAAACTAGTATGATTTGAAAATATTTAAACTAATAATTACTGTAGATGGATCGTGGTGTCGCTATCGTAATACAGGAATCAAATTTAATAGAACAGTGACAACTATAGTAGATAAAAGAAATTTTTTTTTTTACATTAATTTGTAACTTTTAAGTCACACAAAGCCATAGAGGGGTAAATCACGTTAAACAAAGTTACCATTTTCCTTTGCGGTTCTTTACAATTCTCTTCTTAAATTCTTAACTATTTTGCGGTCAAATATTTTTAAACTAGTATGATTTGAAAATATTTAAACTAATAATAACTGTAGATGGATCGTGGTGCCGTTACGGTAATACAGTAATCAAATTTAATAGTGCAGTGATAACCAAACAAAATTAATTTTTTAAAATGCAGGTATATCAGTTTGTAACTTTCAAGTCACACAAAGCCATAGAGGGTTAAAAAGTATCGCAACACGTTTCCAACATATTCTTTTCTTCGCAAAGCTCAAAAAATTTTCGTTCCAGTCCCTCTCTGGGGCCACATGGGCCACGTTGAGAAACCCTGGTCCAGACTTATCGACAATAACTGCATTATTTGCTTGTTTACATTCAGAAGACATAATATTGAATATATTTCGTCCTGTGCATCGATGAGGTAGGCGTATCCACTTGAATTATAAATAACGACGTGCGACTGACTGAAATAACGCATCGGTCGAGCCAGCTCCGTCAAGTATATTCGAAAAATCACGCTCCGGCTTAAATAAGTCTCTTTCAGAAAGCGTCGTTAATTTCTCGCTAACCTAGAAAGAACCGACCGAGACGGAGATACCGATAGACGTAATGGCTGGAGCTAGGAAATTGAAAGAAATATAGTGGAAGAGGCGAGAGCAGAGGGGAAAGGCGAGAGAAAAAGCGAGAAGGAAGAAAGACGGGTATCGGCAACGAGACCGAAAGGAAAAGAAGGAGAGAAGGAGGCAAGACGAGGCAATAAGACTTCAGCAAGAGGCATAACCGTGGTGTGCGACGTGACTCATCGAGTGGCAACCGTAGAAAACCCTCGATTGCATCGACAAGGAGGAATACGAGAACGCTATAACTCGGCGGAGGAAACTGCGCAAACTTGCAGAGTGGATGGCAAGACCAGGAAACGGGATCGAGAGCAAACGTGCGAGCATTTGTATTTAGGAGAAAGTTCCCTCCAACTAGGAAGATATATCGTTTACTCAAATACACACACACGCGCGCGCGTACACATAGGTATAGCGTCTTCGTTGAGACGCTCTTTCTTAGTTTACAGTTCGTGATCTAATTTACTGACAGTTTAAATGACTTCGAGATTGCTATATTGATTGGTCAAACGGAGAATCCGTGGTTCTTTTCTGTTGCCCGTCCGCCATTTTGTTATATGGCCGTCAGTGGTTCCGCAAAGCAACGTTGTTGGATGGTTTCTTGGTATTCTTTCTTTTTTATATCGCGCATTATTTTTATGTATTTTTTTCAATGGTTTCAAAATGTATTAAAAAATGAAATAAATCTCTGAGGTACGGTGGGATTAAAAGTGTCCCACCA
>SMSQ01022471.1:0-14230 GCA_019453375.1 Ctenoplectra terminalis | reverse complement strand
GGCTGGCCCGGCGACTACCGTCGTTATTCTTTAATTAGGCTGGGCTACATGCCGCCGAATCGAAGACTTAACGATCGGATCCATCGATCAGCGTATCTGTTTTAACGTCATTAGTGTCATGGTGGAGTGACACGAGCGCGAAAACGAAGAACAGGTCTTGGGGAAGAGATAATCGATTTAGCGGCTATCACAACATTGTACATTGATGGACGTGTATATGTTGTGCCGGTTGATTAAGAAGTTGTGGAGAAGAATCGGAGTTACTTTTTATAAGAATATTCTGAGCGTTAGGTTGTAATTTTGATGAGCTTTGGAGAAATTGTACGGTTTGGAGAATCGAAGTTGTTGGAGAAGACATAAAAATTCGTGACATAAAAATTTAGTTGTTAATAGATCGTACTAGGGTTTAATCGTCTTATTTTTCTCGGGTCTGTGTGGTTCAGCTATATTTCTTTGTATAATTGTTTTTTTGTTTTGAAGTTCATTAAACTCCGATTTCTTGAATGTATATATTTTTATACGGGATAGAATATGTGAGTAAATTTTTTGATATTTTTTTTAACCCTGCTGTTCTTCTCTGGTCCATATAACCCCGAAGTGAAGTTTATTTTTCAAATAAAAATTCAGTCAATTTTTTTATTATTAACTTTGAAAGTGAATGGGTATTTATTGGGAATTTATAAATTACAAATGTATTTTTATTGCATTTGGACCATAATCTGCACCGCGAGTATGATTGGTGATTGTAAGGCAAAGTATTAAAGAAGCTTGACATTATTTAAGATTCTTAAAAGTCTTAAATTACAAATTATATTTATTGAAATTTATAATCAGAAGTTAATTTTCTAAGTTTTTAAAAATATTGCGTCAAAGTTCGTCAGAAATGGCTCCAAATATGGGTATAAATAACATTCTTCCATATTTTCTTTTTTACTTTTTGAATATTTCAACATACATATCTCTAGCTAATATTAAATTTTCCAACCGAACGACACTCGTTTCAATTATTAGTAGATACAGTACAATACCTCCCAATACTTATTTTCTTTTCAAACCAATTACTCATCCGGTAAAAACTTCCCCCGTAAAACTTTCAGATGATGGTCTAACGGTACGAAATTGTAAACTAGAGACAGAATGTCACATCGACACGATTTCCGAAGCAACAAATAGCTCGAAACACCCTAAGAAGGAGCCCGTTTCCACACTCTTTGGGCCACCTAATCCAACCACAACCCTCTCACATCTGCCACCCTTAATTTCACCGGGCCACATAAATTGGCATCGATCCGAAGCGTCGAGTCCGGCTTCGACGTCGTCCCGTTCGAAACGGTTTCGCTCCCATCGCGGCGCATCCATCTCCATAAATACTGTCGAAGTACTACCGAAGACACACGGCGAATATACGCGGGAGAATTCCACGGGACCATCCACGATGCGTCATTCCTCCCTGTAATGGTTTAAAAGCTTTCGATGGTGTGGGAATGCGGCGAGCAAAGGGGTGCACCTTCGTCGTCTGGGGAGGAGGGAAAAGGAAGGGTTGGGATGGTCGGTTCAAGGATAAGTGCCGTATTGGCATCTGACTGCCGGCTAGGGGCACGTCTGGGAAATGTACAGCACGGTTCTCGAGGAATGGGAAATGGGTTGGCCGGGACGCTGATGGTATGGGATGCCTTCGAATGGATGCTTGTCTGAGCCCATCCAAGCCGAGAGACCTTCCAGTGTCTCCATCGGAAAGGGCCTAGACGCTCGATTCGATCCGACTGGATTCCTTTCCGTCGAATTCCTGTCGAACGCCAGGGCCCCGTCTCGCCGACGGCTAACCATCGGACGCGACAGTGGAAAACTGTTGGCTGAAAAGGATAGGCTTGCTCGATGCTTCGAGGAGCGAGGATGTGCGCGGTTTTGTGGGCTTCATTCCTGTGGGGTTATTTTTGAGGCTGTTGCGTGGGATCAAGTGGTTTAATTGCTTGGGGTTGTAAGGTGGAAGATGAGATTCTAAGATTGGAGAATTCCTTTTTTTGTTTTTTTTTTTTGCGAAGATGGTCAAGTGTTGGGTGGTGTGGAGTTGGATTGAGTAGATTGGTAGGCTTGATTGGATTTTTTCTTTTTTTTGGAGGAGGAGGAGGATTGTAGATGTTATGAGGTTAAGTATAACGATACTGTAGTGGCTTTCGGGTATGTTAATTTTTTAAACGGTACACCACTATAGTGGCTTTCGGGTATGTTACTTTTTTGAATGGTACGTCACTATAGTGGTTTTTGGGTATGTTACTTTTTTTAACGGTACGCCACTATAGTGGCTTTCGAGTATGTTACTTTTTTAAACAGTACGCCAGTATAGTGGCTTTTGGGTATGTTACTTTTTTGAACGGTACGCCACTATAATGGCTTTTGCATGTGTCTTCTTTTTGAACAGTACGTCAGCATAGTGACTTTTGCATGTGTCATCTTTTTGAACCTTACGTCACAATAGTGGCTTTCGGGTATGTTAGTTTTTTGAACGATACGCCAGTATAGTGGCTTTTGCATGTGTCTTCTTTTTGAACGGTACATCAGCATAGCGATTTTTGCATGTGTTATTTTTTTGAACAGTACGCTACAATAATGGCTTTCACGTGTCTCATCTTTTTTAACAGTACATCAGCATAGCGATTTTTGCACGTGTCATCTTTTTGAACCATACGCCATAATAGTGGCTTTCGAGTATGTTACTTTTTTGAACGGTACACCACTATAGTGGTTTTTGAGTATGTTACTTTTTTGAACGGTACGCCACTATAGTGGCTTTTGGATATGTTACTTTTTCAAACGGTACGCCACTATACTGGCTTTTGCATGTGTCTTCTTTTTGAATGGTACGTCAGCATAGCGATTTTTGCACGTGTTATTTTTTTGAACAGCGTGCCACAATAGTGGCTTTCACGTATGTTTCCTTTTTGAACGGTACGTCAGTATAGCGATTTTTGAACAGTACGCCACAATAGTGGCTCTCACATAGGTCATCTTTTTGAACGATACGTCAGCATAGTCTCTCACATGTTTCTCAATCGTTAATCCTCTGATTGCAACACACTCTCGCACAGAACTATCAATATACACAATATTTGTTGATCACTCGCTCTAACTGACTCTCCCAAAACAGTATACTCATTAACAAAAATGTAAATTTCGTTCACATACAGATGCAATACGTTTATTCACAAAGTAAATTTAAGCAGCCAGTTGCTTAGCAATAGTATTATCTAGATCAATTTATTCAGACAGTATATGTTCTATATACAGTTATGAGTTCTATATACAGCTCAGAATCTTTCAAATTCTCTGTACCAAAATTTATAAGAAAAACTGTAATTTATTCACTAGTAATACAAAGTATCGCTGACGAATTTCGTTACCACACTTTCTTGTTCAGTTTGCGTCAGCTCTTGTCGTACAGTAGTATAGCTTTGCGAGAAATCTCGACGTACCTAACAGGTTAACAAACTGATTCGTCTCCCGATCGGTTAAAATACACCTGGGTCTCCTTTTACACGATGGATGCGCACTCTGTAGAAAAAAAAAGTCACGAAACGATCGATTTGCAACAAAATATAGAACTTGTTTTGAACCAAAGCAAACAATAGGAAAAGCAATTTAAAATATAGAACTACATTCGATAGAAAAAGTTTATTCGACAAACGCGTAAAACATATTTTTCACAAATCCACATTTTACTCGTCATACAACTTACATTTACATATATATTATTTTTATATTTACATTACATTACATTTACGAATACGTTTCCTTATTACTGGAAAAAAATCCCACTGAACCGTTTAAAAAGAGTACCAGGTGTATAATATTTTTCCTCAAGTGTCGCTTTTGTGGTGTTTCGTTAATAAATCTTTTGTTTCTGCACACGGAACAAATTTCTTTGTCGTTAAAAAATTTTTAGAAAGCTGTAACATCTTTCAAACTAGGATTATTATTAAACTATGTTTATGAATTGAAGAAAATTTAAGACTTTGGAGAAAAGAAATTGTAAAAGAGAGATTTGAAAATAAAAGATTCGAGAAAATTATCCTGTTACGTCTTAACGCGTCCCGGAAAATTGTTTTCCCCCGACTGTCGGGATTGAAATATTCGCGTCCATATCGATCGGCTCACAGAATTCTGCAGTTTGACGATTTCGTCTTTGTGCAAGAATTGATGAGTTTTTCACAAAGCTGAACGCATCCGTTTTAAAACGGGATCAATTTCGTTCCATCCGCTCTTGGACGTATCGTAATGCGGCATTTGCATTTCACTGTGTATTCCTGATAGTTTTCAAATCCAGCACAGTAGAATGGAACCAATGAATCTCGAGATACTACTTTCTATTTCCCATTTATCTTGCCGCATTGACGATATTATTTTTGACGATGTCTGCGAAGATAGATGGGTTATTCTGACGCGAATTCGCGTACGGTTGTTTCGCCCATTTTAATTTAATTTTATTTCTTTAAAGCGATACAAATATTTCCAAGCATTTATATGTTTTGTATTTTATGTCGTTCAAAAATATTATTCGACGCTAATGAACTTCCACAGTTTTGTTATCCGACTGTTATTATGAACAAGTGAAGCGGTATTTTTGTTAATCGCAAATGGAGCTGTATCGATTTGGAACATATTTTATTGCGTGTTCTATAGAAATTAAATATTCTAGAGCTAAAATCATTTATGAAAATAATATATGTTACGGTTTCTAATTAAGTAGTACAGTAAAATAAATTAATTCATAAATAGCAAAATGGTAATATACTACTATTGTAGTATTTATATTAACATTTGCATATTAGTCCTATGATCGTTATTAAACCAGAGACGAATCATAAAAAATTCAATATCTTTGTCATAAATATTCATCTAGCCATCCGTTAAACCTACCTAGCTAAACATAAATTCTACGAATATCTGATTCTATAATAATACAATCTGTAACAATATTCCGTAATAAAAATAACACATGTTACATTTTCTTATTAAGCACTACAGTAAACAAAAAAAAAACAAATTTATTCATAAACCCCAAAATGACAAAATATAAACAAAACAAACAAAGATAAAAAAAGACAAGAAAATATAAACTAAACCATATAGAAATATCCGATCTGAAACCATATCACAAAAAAAAATCGTATAAAAATATAAACAATTTTATGTGAGAAAGCGTTTTCAAAAACCTAATTATTCGCTGTGTTTCCTAACAAATGGAACATTTGCGACCTGATACAACTATAAAATATAAACAAAACAAAGATAAAAAAAGACGAGCAAATATAAACTAAACCATGTAGAAATATCTAATCTGAAACCATATCACAAAAAAAGTCATAAAAATATAAACAGTTTTACGTGAGGAAGCGTTTTTAAAAACCTAATTATTCGCTGTGTTTCGTAACGAACGAAACATTTACAACGACCTGATACAACTATAAAATATAAACAAAACAAACAAAGTTAAAAAAAAAACAAGCAAATATAAAGTAAACCATATAAAAACATTTAATATAAAATCATATAGAAATATCTAATATCTAATATGAAACCATATCACAAAAAAAGTCATAAAAATATAAACAGTTTTATGTGAGAAAGCATTTTGAAAAACCTAATTATTCGCTGTGTTTCCTAACGAACGAAACATTTACAACGACCCGATACAAGTGTGTATAATGTGACGATGACGATAACGTGTCCCTCGTGACTCGTATTGCGCTGTACCGATAGTGAAATAAAAAAAAAATCCCAGCTACATTCACCAGAACGAATCTAATCGAGTCGTACAAGTTGCTCGCCTGCTAATGAAATGAATCGAAAGGAAAACGAGCGGTTGACACGGTTAATTAGCATAAAAGCAGCCCCGAGGATCGCGGAGCCCGACACTCGAGGGTGGAAGGTAAAAAACGTTGACCTGACCAACCAGCCAGTCAAGTATTGGTTAATGTTTTCAACGTGTGTTAAGGGTGATTGAAAAGAGGGTGCTCCCGCAACATTGTTTCGCCTCGACCTAACGTTTCCAGGGTGCGGTCAGAGGCAACAAAGCGACGCCCATAGGGCGACCGGTTTCCACCTGGTCTGAAAGATATTAATTTCCTCGTCGATAAATCAATCGTACTGTGTGTCGTTCTCGTTCGGTTGTAAATTGTATACGTAACAAGGAACGCGTAAAAATAATGGCGGGGTAATTGGAATCGCGTGCCGGTCGCTTTAATTTCTACCATTCGTTAGCTGAAACTCGTTCGTTGCTTCTCTCATTACGTTTTTTCTATATTTTTCTCTTTTATTTTTTTTTTATCGTAGATATTTTCTGTTTAAAATAATTCTTTTTTTTTTGTTTGTTTTTAATCAAGTTTTAACGTCGCTTTAACAGCTTGGTTATTAACAGGTTGGTGTATATGAAATGTCTGATTTTCTTAGCAAATAATCGTATCCTCGTGTCATTTTTTTGACCTTACCAATTTACAAAATATGATGTAGTATCATGGAATGATTAATATTCGTTCTTAGAAAAGGTTCTTTCGATGTTCGACGCGAATCATTTTCCATCGGTGCTTTTAATACATCGTTATCCACTGACGCTTCGGTTCTACCACGTAACTCATTTTGTATAAAAATTTCTAGAACTGAATTTTGCGAATTAACGCTGAATTTTTTATGGTTTTATTAATTTTGTTGAATATTATACAACTTTTGGCTTTACTATACAGATAACAAGAATACAACAAATAGAATGATAAATGAACATATATATACACATATATATAATATAATATAGCACGAGATCTCTCACAATATGTAACTGTACGATCGCTCTAAGAATATCACTGGTACGTCTGATCGCTGTGCGTGCTCGAGCCAGAAGGAAGAATCATACGGTTAGAGAAAAGTACACGACACAAGTGTCGCGCCATACCAGAGGCAATTGAATATTGCGTGCGCCTTGTACAGCAGAGTTCAAACACAAACATACATTCTTAACCCCTTGCATTACGCCGAAACTCTGAAAAAGCCGTGCCAAACTTGGCCGCCGGAATGGTCGCGGAAGGCTCGTATTTACTTCACGCGATGGATCTCTTTGGAAATTCAAATGAATTTGGATCAAAAATTTTTAAAAAATACTTTAGAGTCTGACTCGTGATATTCATGTCTGGCATGGAAATGTAACGAGTCTGACTCGTGATATTCATGTTTGGCATGGAAGTGTAACAAAGAGTCTGACTCGTGATATTCAAGTTTGGCACAAAATTTTCATCACGAGTCAGACTCGTGAAAGTAGTGCAAGGGGTTAACAAATTTAATGCTAAATTTATTATATTTCGAGTAATTTTTGTAGCATTATCGTCAAGTTTGCGTTCGTATAAGAAAATTATACGACCGGCGTGGCGCTTAACGTGTTAAATCAATAGACTTACAGAAATTTATCTAGCACATTTTTTCCACACAAATTTCATTCCGAGTTTACATTTTCCACACTTGTTACACTTGACACGTTCAACCCGGCGTGAACCACCGGTGGTTCACGCCTAGTTTGCTCTGTCTGACGGCGTGGACCATCGGCAGTTCCCATATATTTCTAATTTTATTCGAGAAAGCATACTTTAAATTGAACAACCAGTCTCGGGAAGAGACTGGATGATATTATACAATGGAAAAGAAAAATTCCGAGTCCGATGAATATAAGATTCTAGGTATTTTTCTGCGTGAATTTCGCAGGAACTCAAAATCATCGTCCGACTCCATAATACTAAGGGTCAATAATAAATTATTGAAAAACAGAAATTATAGAATGTCTAACCTTAAAAGAATAAAAGTATTTTACATACATATATATTTCACAATTTGTAAATAAAGTTTTATAAGTAATTTATAACAATTAGATGCGAGTAGACTTCAGACTGAAGCCACTGACAACAGAGAAAATAATGAAACAAACAAGCGCCGCCAGACGAATAAACATCTGATAATCTCGAGCCCGCTGACCATACGGACTTCGAAAAAATGCGCCGGGTTGAACGTGTTAAACACGAAATCCGAACTGCGTCGAATTGGTTCCGAAAAACCAACGTTAAAGAGCAGCTGCAGAATGTTCAACATCCAAACGCAGCGTTTGCCTTCTCCATTCACAAAGATCTCCGGTTCCCTTCGATTTATACGTATTCCCTGAAAACTCAGATAATTCTGCGATAAATTGCTCGTGTCACGGGTCGGCTCCAATTAAGAGGTATAAAGAGGCTTTCCAGATAAAAATGGTTAGAATATATATACTGGACGTTTCGCTAAAGACGGAGAGTCTTTAAAACTTTCGTCGAAGTTGCCGCGTAAATGTTTCACCCCTTCAGACATTTCCGAGCAGGAAGTGGGTGTTGAAGATTTAGTTTCCAGCGGCGCTGGCGAGAGGAAAAGGATTTTTAAGTACTCCGTCCCGCTCTCGCGAGCCATCGGCGGAAACCCGCAGGAAAGTGGAAATCGACCGTGGGGGATCAGACAATTTCCTTTCCCGTCGAAGTAACCCCCGTCCCCTCTTTAAAGTTGCGAGTTTGCTTTAAGAACCAACCCAGCTTTCGTACTTAAGTACAATACCGTAGTAGGCCGACCGGGGAAGTTGTGAGAACAGCTTCATCTTACTTTGTATCGGAATCGGCCGATTTGACGCTTCTGAATTCACATAAAACTCTCGGTGTCTCATTGTGCAGTTGTTGGCGAGGAAATTGGAAACGAATCTGGGATGATTAGCAGATCTTTATGAATCAGATGAAATAAAATAGCATAAATTGTAGTTGATGTATCGTATTGAAATATTTGTGAAAAAAAATGAAACGGTACTTAGATTTTGAAGTTTTGGTATATAGATCTTGAGAGAATATTAGACAGGCATTTTTTTTTATATCGGCCATCGTTCATTTTGAAGAGGTGATATTAGCTTTTTAGGGTTTTTGTAGAATATTTTGGGGGTTTTTGTGGAATATTTTTATAAAGCATTTTTGGGATTTTTGTACAATATTTTTATAAAACATTTCTTGGGTTTTTGTACAATATTTTTATAAAACATTTCTTGGGTTTTTGTACAATATTTTTATAAAACATTTCTTGGGTTTTTGTACAATATTTTTATAAAACATTTCTGGGGTTTTTGTACAATATTTTTACAAAACATTTTTGGGATTTCTGGGATTTTTGTACAATATTGTTACAAAACATTTTTGGGATTTCTGGGATTTTTGTACAATATTTTTATAAAACATTTCTGGGGTTTCTGTACAATATTTTTATTAAACATTTCTGGAATTTTTATATAATTTGTAAAAAAAATATACATAAAGTTTGTTTCTCTTGTATTGCGTATATTTTTTTAGATACCGATCGTTTTAATTTCTTTGGTAGAAATAAGTGTATTTTAATCGTTTATCTAATATTAACCTGTATACGTTCCTCACAAATAGTTGTACAAATGATACTATTTTTTTTTTTATATTTATATACATTAGAAAAGTAACATATTTTTTCTATTATTATAAAAGACAACTTCTATTACGTTCGCGCGCGTTAAATTTAACGAAACATTGATTCGTAAACGTGCTTTTAAATTACGGAGTTCATCGTGTCGAAAGAAGGGAAAAAGTATCTACAAGGGGAGAGTTTTTAATATAGGCGGACATTACGCAAGTATTCTTTTACGGATGAGACTTTTCTACTCTAAACAAGAGCGTTGTATTATATTAGTCGTCCGTTGCCTTCGACGATATTATCTCGGGCGACTTCAAACAACGTAGAAACAATTTCGCGTCGTATATTTTCAAATTGAAAAGTTACTTTCAAGAAGTTATTTTCCCTTTGTCTCCTTACTTTTCATTTTCATAATGTAAATGTTTTTACTATATATTATATATCATTTACCATATATTATTATTTATTTACTGATTATTTAGTATTTACTATTCTTTATTCATTATTTATCATCTATAATTTACCATTTAGAGTAAACCAAGACGAATCGAATCATTTTCTTTTGACAGTGAAAAAATAATATTCAGAATTCAGAAAGTTAACTTTGTTATTATAAATTCATCGTTAATACTCATTCAATTTAAATATTGATAATAAAAAATTCTTTTCAACGTAGAAACCTTTCTTTTGACCGAATTCTTATTTTAATTCGATTCCCTTTCGTCTACCCTATTATTTACTGTTGTTTATTTATCATTCATCATTCATCATATATTATTTAGTATTCTTTATTCGTTATTCATTATTTGTAATTGATGATTGATTTTTTTACTCTCACCAGTTTATTTCGTTAAAAAATTGTGTAAGCAGAAAAGAAAAAGAAAAAGGTAAAAAATCGTAGTGTCGTTGTGTCCACGATCGATATATTCATCCGGTTTCATGCAGAGCGAACTTTATCGACGAGCAGGTGCTTGTTATTTTCCGATTCGATGGAGAAGGGTGTTTAGCTGAACAATTTTATTGCTGCTGAATTAAATTCCTTTCCAGTTAAGTCTGAGAATTCGAGGAGAGAATTCAACGTCAGTCTCGAAGGAATTTCCGTATTACTATCAAGCTCGTCTGTGTATTGAACAATTTGCTGAAACGAATCGTGTCACGTATTCTGTCGCACGTATAACATACAATTTAGTTTTCGTTTCTTATATTTCATATTATGAATCACGTTAATAAATATTCTATTAATGAACTTTATTTAAATATAGTAAATATTGTATATTAAATAATTAATATTTTATTATTTTACTTAATCTACTTATTACGGTATATTGACTAATTATTATACAACAGTTTTTCTAACAAAACAATTTTAATTAAATAGAAGAATTCCACTTTAGAAATTAATTTTTAAAATAAAACATATTTCACACGATATTATTTTATTTTCAATTCAAATTCAAATTATTTTATTTTTAAATTTTATTCAAAAATGGAATTCTAATATCAACGAATATTTTTAATTCTTTGCAATCTCAATACTGCTTCATATTATATTTAATAAATCATTTTCACCTTTAAAGGGTAAAAAATATTCTCAGAACCTTAAACGGTTAAAAATATTCTCAAAACACTTAAGATCCTCTTACAGCGCACCGATCAACACCAAAACTACCAAAGCGGTCAAAATGACCGGCTTGCAATTTCTCATAGAAACTATATAAATTTACAACTTGATTCAGATTCAAGAATTTTTCTTAATTTTCCGTAAAAAATCTAATGCTTTGTTCTCCTTACGTTACGCATTTTTTTAGAATATCTGTCATTTCTATTTCTTTGGGTACGAACAGGTCTATTGTCGGTAGGTTTAGTGTTAAGTTAAAGTGGACGTGTGACGAATTTTTCTTCTCCGATACTCATTCATAAAAGTTCTGTTCAAACTTAGAAGTTTGAAATGATAGTAATAAATCTGTTTAACACTAGAACTACCGACGATTAACATACACTTATTTGTACCAAAGAAATCGAAATGATAGGTATTTCGAAAAATACCTATAATAAGGGTAACAATTCTTTACGAATATCTTTTACAGAAAAAATTCCGGGAAAATCTTCAAAACTTATTGTAAATTTCTAAAACTTTAAGAAATTATGAACAAGTCATTCTGACTTGTTCGCTAGTTCTATTGTTAAAACTTTAACTGTAAATTATTTTATTTCACCGTATATTTCCAATATCTAAAAGCGGTCGTTAAAAATCCCTGCTGTACACGACAACGCGTGTCCACCGATAATTTCAACGTGCGCGAATCATAATCGTTGCACTCGCGAACAAAACCAATGTCCGACCCATCACCATCATTTTTCATCGCCGAACAGTATTAATCTCCGACGCGGGACTATTATTTCCCAGAAATCAGTCGCAGCTTCCCTTCTTGGCCTCTTTTAATTGCCGCACCATTGTCTTTTCTTTTTTTTCTACCCCTTCCTCTTGTTATTGCCATTTTTCCTGCAATTGCTCCGCGGACAATGGGCCGATGAAAACGGTCGAATGCCAGGCCTGGCTCGTTGAAACGAGATCTCGATCCAGTGATCCAGCAATTGCACGTTTCTCTGCCGTTGGACCTTTCTCTCGGTTCTTTTTCTCTCCGCTACTCACGCTCATAGAAATCCTGCACACGTATCGTCCACGTATCCAGCCGGAATAATCGAACAAACGATTTCGTTCGAACGCGATCAGCAGAAGGTCCGCGACGCGAAACATGATTTCGTGGCGGGCAACAGTTTGTCGTTCGACTCGGTTTAGATCGGCGCTGGCCGCCGGACAGGTGGAGTCTGGACTCTCGATTTTCCGGGGATTCTGTTTTAATCTTGATTCGAGAGGAATTGGACAGGGCACGGGATTATTGCGAGGTTGATGCGGGAATAATGGCAGGGGCGAATGATTTCGTACCGTTTTAAGATTATTGGCGGATTTGGTTAATTTTGTTGGTGCAGCTTTCGAGAGAATAAAAGATTTATTCGTGAGATTGTCGTGGCTTTATTATTTTTTTTTATTTTTTTGGAGTTGTTGTTTGTGTTTCTTTTTTATTTAGCGAATTAATATTTATTTTATTCATATAATTGATTTAATTTTGATGAATCGTAATAAATTTAGTATTTGTATAATTTATGTAATATACTTATTAAATAAATAATTTAAACTAATTTACAGTTAAAGTTTTATTAAATTTATTAAATAAATAAATTATTATTTATTTATTTAATTAGCGACGATGGCGGTTTAAACTTTCGTGAACTAGGTGGGGTTAAATCAACCCCGGAGGTTTTCAGACCGCTGTATTTTTTTCGGAGAAGAGTTTTGTTAACTTTTGAAAGGTTTGAAAGATAAATTATAGCTTCGTTCGAATCTGATTTTAATAAAATGGATAGGACATAATTTTAAAGTACGTTTTTATTCAAATTATGTATTTGTACAATATTGTTGGATAATATTTGGGGTAAAACGAATCACACATGTTAGTTTATATTTTGTTGTACATGTTCATTTCTGTTAGGTATATTTTCTATCTGAAAGTATAAAAAAAATGTCAGTGTAGACAGGATAAATGGGCGGAAATATATAACTTCCGATAAAAGATAAAAAAATATATGTTTCAAACTCGAAGTTTGGAATCACGAACAGAGTAATAGTGATTCAATTTATTTGAAGCCGTGAGTATTAAGTTGCGGGAATTTTAATTAATTTTTTATAATACATTCGTATGAATATTGGAAAAATATCTCGTAGAAGTGAGTTTATCAGAGGTAAAGTCTGGGTTATTGAATACAGGAAATTAATTAAATTTCTATGGATTTGTACAATGCAGCTGAAAACGGAGACTTTCCAATTCAGCGAATGCACAAATTCCGTTGATTGTAATGAATTTTATTATTCTATACGCTGTTCCATTGTGTCATAATACACGAATATATTCATATTTTCGTTCCCGGTGGAATTAACTTGACGAATGTGATAAAAATAATGCCAAGATTAACTCGTCAAGCACAAATAATAATAGCCTGCAAAGTTTATTTCTCCGTTCGTTCCCATGCATCAGATTATTCTCAATCTGATCGACTGCTTCATCAGTTGCAAAAAACACGTAGCACTGCTTACTCGGCAAGGACAATTACTTCTGTACAAAAATAAAACCAAGTTTCACAGTTTCCACCTTTTACGATCTCTGTGAAAAAATAAAAAAAAAATAAATAAATAAATAAAAAGCAAGAAAAGAGACGAACGAGTAATGCAACACGCCACAGATTTCTTTATTTTCGGACATTTAAAAAACAACAACTTCTTCAGAATTTATTATACAAAGAAAAGAATGCACAACGGAAGAATAACTTAACTATCGCGATAACGTCGAAGTCCTCGCTCACGGTTAAAAATCTCCGCTCGCTGGGCGCACGGTTCTCCACGGTAAAAAAAAAAAAAAAGAAAAAGTAAGGTAGAAGATGAAAAAAAATGCAACATACACCTAAAATGCGCATAGATTTTTTTATTTAAAAAAAAAACACCATCAGCAAGGAAACAGGAAAAAAGACTAGCGCAAAAAAGAATAACGCAGCATCCACCGAAGACAATTACTTCTTCACAGTCCACATCTTTGAAAGAAGCAAAAATAGAATGAAAAAATAACACATCTATACTTATAATCTCTTTCACAGAGATTTCACTGTGCCACGATGACTTTTAAAGAATTCTCCGCGATTTCCT